>BNST01000991.1:0-171672 GCA_019650275.1 Xylocarpus granatum
CTCCACCCGATAAGCAACGGGGGAAATTGTATATCCTGTTTGCGAACTTGCTGCAGTGAGAGAATCCAACGGTGTGTGCCGCTGCAAAACAAAGATCATCGTTCATCGTTTATATTGTGATCAACGGTCCTCTTTGGATCTTGCATGCGTATGTATATGCACGGAGCATGTTACATCACAGAAACCAGAAGAGGAAAAATACGACACAACACGTTGTCATACATGTTACACCATGTGTCTTTATGGACACAATTGAAAGAAATCATTAATTTATGATTGGGATGAGTTGAACTGTTGTTGATGCTCCATATGTGTTACCTGAGAGAGCAATCATGTCTGCTTGGGTGAGCCCGTTAGCAGCGAAGAGCGAATTAAGCTGATTCAAATTGAAAGAGGGCTGGGGAAGCTTCCCATTTACACTGGAAGCCGTCGAACTCAACCCATCTAGTCTTCCTAACTCAACAGCATACGAAGGTCCACCAGACTGCGTTATCGTAAATCATAATCATAATGTTAATCACGTAATTAATCAATCAAATCAAAATGATAACTGGATTCCCATGAAGAAATCAATAGTAACGCTACCAATGCAATAACATCTCGGGTGGCCATGGCGAGGATATCGGCGCAAGAAACCTTATTTGTGCAACCGGCAACTCTGTCAACTGCTTGTTTGGCTTTGATCACGGTGTCGAATCCGTCTCCGGCTAAGGACAGGTTATCAGGGTGGTCCTTCTCCGCTTGGTTGTTTCCGGTTGATTGAATTATTACTGAAGCATCACACCCCTGTAATTTACAGATAAAAATATTAACTACTGCATGCTCATTAACTAATGAAATCCAGTGCCTGATATTGTATCTACCTGGACAAAGCAATCATGGAAGAAGAGACGGATGGTTGCAGGAACTGTGACAAAAGTTTGCCGAAATTTTTTCTGAACTTCATTCCTGACGATCTGTTCTACATTTGGGCAGATTTTGGCATAATAGTTTTGTCTAAGTTGTGCCGATATTGTATCAGGAAACAAGCACAAACTCAGAGAAAGTGAAAGCAGCAGAATAAGACTGAATCGACCCATTTAAATTCGAAACTGGGACTGATTTCCGACTCACGAATAAAGATAAGAGGATGCAAAGCCTTTATATATGTGCGTATGAAGGGTTGATTTGAACTGATTTGTTAAGCAAATTGTTAGTGGTGGGCATGTGCCAGTTGGCGCTTGGAATCTTGTTTACTGGCAAGGGAAATGAATGCAAATTTTTAATATATAAAGATGGTGGGGGTTGAAAACGAAATTCAAAGATCTTCTGCTGCATCAATGGCCGCCTCCGTCTCATTCATACAACTGCTCCGTTTGTCTACACATTCTTTAATTCACAGCTAAAACTACCAGTTTGAATGCCAATTAACAAACGTGGTCCAAAGCAGAAGATAGAAAACCCCCAGCGACCGTCCACAGTCCATCCCAGTGGGTAAATGAAGGGGCAAAGTCAGGACGTAGCATGCACGTTAAGGTTTGCTGACAGCCGGCTTCGGAGACTACAAACAGTAAAGACTCGTAGCCATATCTGGCTTTTAGGATTTTTATACCATTCAAGAGAAAAGCTTAGAAGAGATACAACTGTTCTATTGCATTACCCAAACTAATCGAAATATAATATTAAAGGTTCATCTAACGGTTGTTACGACGGGCCAAAATGAGAAGGCACTGAAATATTGAAGGCGTGGACGCGTGGTGAATGTCGTTGACCTGCGTGGGGTATGCCTAAACTTAGCTGAAGTATTCCGGGTAGGTATTTTTTTAGGTTACTTTAATTATTTAAATATTTTTTAAAATTTAATATAAAATATTTTTGATAAATTATTATTTTTTCCATTAATTAATATTAATTAAAATAAATAATTATATTTACAAAATTAAAAATAAATAAATAATTTTATAAAAAATACCTCTCAAATAACGTCAATAATACTATTTTTGTTAACATCGTAATTATTATAACTAATTAAAACTTTTGACAATTTCAAAGACAAATTTTCTTTTAAATTTTAAAAAATTACCTTTTGTTATACACAAAAAACGAATGATGTTGTTGTTAATGATTGTCTTCTTTCTTTAATCAAATTATGCCATAGACATTTGTTTATGGACAAAAAAATCAGATTTTAAGAATATATAAATTAACTTTTATTACTTTCATTGTCACTCACCAATGTTATCAAAAAACACCTTATTAACCATGTAATTAACAATTAATATCTTAATTAATTAGTATTAATCATGATTATTTTACATCTAAATGCAATTGATAATAAGTTTTTGTGTGAAGAGGAAAGTGGGTCAGAACAAGCAAGTAGTATTAAGCCGGAGCAGCAGCCAGGATTGGTTGTATGCAAGGGCTTTGTGCTCAAGTGAGACACGGATCAATTAAATATTGCAACAAAATCAAGCTACTGTGGGGGCATAGACTTCTTTTAGAGGGTGGAGAGAGAGCTTGAATTGCCTTTTGAGGGAGAAGCCATGGAGAGGTTACTAATAGGGGAAGCTTACCAAAAAGTCGAACAAGGAAGATGGACCGAATTGGTACTGCTGATTCGGAGCCTTTTGTAAAGAATGGCTCTGGTTGGTTTGCGTATTCCTGTCAGCAATTTCTGGGAAAAGCGCTTCTCAGTAAGTGACCTTTTGACACAAAGAAAAATTGGGTGAGAAAATAATGTGACGGAAAAGCACTTTTGTAATTGTCAAATGGGCTGAACCAAGAGGACGAATCAGAAAACAGAAGGTGAAAACCCAAAGATTGGGCTTGAACCCATTTGAACGTGAAGTCTTCTTAAGAAAGTACCAAATCTGATGGATCAGACCAACCAAAATGCAATGAACTCCGACAGTCAGATATCAAATCATAATTGCCTGCACATGGACCCATTCCATAATCGAATCTAAAGTTAAACGATGAGATTGAGGGCAGGATTCATCCCCAAGAATTGTGTGGCTGATATTAAACCATAACGATGATTGGTGGGCGCACACACACGACACGAAGACAAATTATCCTTAAGACATAATAACATCCATCTGCCTTTGACAAGCTTATGAAAAAAGTCTAGAGAAATTGAGTCCACATTTGGTCCACCTCAAACAGCGAAAAAGGAAATGTACCTAAGCTAGACTAGTCGTGTCCAAACCATGTGCTTACGATTCTTTCTTGATGCATACCACCAATTCATGATGTCTGTTGAAAACAACATGTTTTAATTGCAATTTGACAATGATGCACATTTGCTATTTGCCTATTTGGGCCAACCCACTTGATTTTTCTAATGGAACATGATGCACTATTATTGCTTGCCATTTGCTTCTACATTTTTCAACGAAGGACATCAATCTAAGTTTCCATAAAATTAAACTAGATATTGTATACACTTTAGTGCCCATGTACACTAAACAAGAACAAAGCCACAAGAGTGTTACTTGATTTGTCAAATTATAGTTATGTATTTGAGATTTTTTTTAATTATATTTAATTTTAAAAGCAAAATCGACTTATAAATAATATTTTTTAAAATTTTATAAAAAATATATATATTATATATCTATTATTTTAACTATTTTAATATGGAATATTTTTATAAAATTATGATTAATTTTATACTAAATAAAAAAAATAAAATCTAAACTACTCTAATCATGATTCAAATCAATGGTAAATTATTAATAAAATCATATAAATAACTTTCACAAATTAGGAAGACAGGAACAATCAATTGGTTTCTCCTTCTTCGTCTTTCTCTAATTTCATATTCTGATGATTACTGGTTTCAGAAAAAAGTCTTCAAACCAGATGCCTTTCTCCAGCCTAATGCTCTGCCAAAGTGTCAGATGACACTAACACCCAATGACTCTCTGGCAGTAAGGGGAATGCATACTCAAACGAGGAGCTTTCTCCTGGCCGTCTTCCGACTCTTACTAGGCAATGGCTATGGCTTACTCAATCACCAGAGATAAGCAGATCTAGGACAAACTGGATTGGAGAAAAAGGAAAATCAAAATTGTCTGATTATGCACCAACATGATGGAATGGAATGCGCACATGACATTTATGGGTTGTAAAGACCCTAAACCATATCCAAAAATCTGATCAAAATCTCATCATAGTTGAAGAAAAGCAACACAAATTCAGTAACAATTTTTTAAACTAATCTCTTTGTACACAATTATTTATTCCTTCCTCGGCATTTCAGTTTCATAACACAAATTATAACATAAATAAATTTAATAATTGGACCGTATGCATACAACATCCAAATATAAAATAATTAAGCTATGGCCATTTGGTTTCGGGATCTTGAAATGAGAAGCGGCAAGTGGTACCGTGTTTGTGTTCTCCACTATGGGTGGTTGGGTACATTACATCATTCTTTCTTATTTATTTATTTTTTCAACACACATACATTTAAATATTACTCAGATTCGCGATTCCACGTTAAGTCATCATTAAGATTGTTATTATAACTTTGAGCAACCACCTAATCTCCATTGATTACTACTAGTTTGTTCCTGCCCGTTGCTCATAATTCAGTTCGTGATTATTAAAGGAACCAATTGTTTTATTGGTCGGACGGTCGTGATTCTTGCTTCTGTCAACGGTAGTAAATGATTATACATACGTAATGTATGTATGTATGTATGTACCAAGCTACTTACCCTCTTTGTTACTGTATTTAAAATTTAAATTTTGTTTAAATTAAAAACCCATTTAACATATATATATTTTTTATTTAATTTTAAAATGGTACATCCTAAGATTTAGATAGAGGAATAATGGGAAGTCAAATAGGGTGGATTATGTATTAAAGATGTGTGGTCCACTTTCACATGATAGGTAGATCCAAGCTTCAACTTCAACACTACCTACCATCAACGATCTAATCTCAATATCTTTAACATTAAATATGGAATCCTCTGACCTTCAAGCCATATACGGTTGTTAATTGTGTATAATTTCAAAGGCTTTAATTCTCTAATCTCTGTTGCTCCTCGAAGCTTCTAAGTAATTCAATCTCCTTTTTATTGAAGGCGTGCTCTGTTCATCGAGTTGCTCAAAGATGCAAATGGACAAGCCTACAGGTGACAACTTCATGCGCGGATGCTATAGCTGTCTGCAACTGGGCAGCAACCAGATTTCCTAACTAAGCTAGCTATCTATCTATCTATGTTATGAAATTCTGTAACATGACTTGGCAACAACGTGAGAAACACAGAGAGGGTCTAAGTAGAATAATTATCGTTTAATTAATAAAATAAAAAATTATATATTGGTAGAATATTAAAAAAAATTAAAATTTTATTTTTTATTTTATTATATCATTTGTATTAATACAGCAGGACTGTTTTTTTCTCAAGACTCTGAAGAAGCATGCAGTTGCCGGCTGAAGTAATGTGAAATTAAATGCCAATTAGCGTGGTTTTTTAAGGAGGTGTGGGAGTGGGACCGGACAGTAGCAGAAGGTCGTGGCTCAGCCTTTTTCAGCACACCCGGTTGGACCCACAGTCCCAGACGGCCGCAGCTTCCCACTCCGGCAAAGCGTGCTTTCATGTCACTCTCCCACTCTCTCTCTCTCTCCCTGGCTGCCTGGCGCTTTTTATTATTATTATTATTATTATTTTTTAATTTTAAATTTGCATTATTCAGATTCTCACGACTAATGCCAGAAAGAGATGAACAGGTATGTATGCATGTGATGATGGATCGTTTTGATGATAAGTATGAGCCGACATGGATTTTATTTTTTAATTAAAAAAATTAAATATATATATGTATATTCTGTCTGTACTCTGTACAGAAACAACATAACAATGACAAATAGCTTTTGATTTCCCTTCTCCCCCAATAAAAAAAGGAGTTGCAGCCATATGCAGAATAATACTCTGCTCATGGTTGCATACATATTTGGCCTTAAGTTTATACAAGTACATTTAATGTGTACCAATCTTTGTTTGTCATCTTGTTTCCTTTTTCTGGACCATCTGATCTGATATCATGATTGATTGATTTCTTTATCACACCACTCACATGCTCGATCAACGGGCATAATCATTGCGTTGCCTCTTCTCTCTTCTCCCTTGGTGTTTTCATAGTTAAGGAGCCCGACATTTCCGACCCGGGTAGTATATTATACTGCATTGTTTCATTATAATATTAAAAACTAAGTAATTACAACAGTTACTCCGGGCAATTTGGTACTCTTAAATCTATGTTCAGCTTTTGGAATTTGGACTGTTTCGGAGATTCACACCGATAATATCATACGGTCGAGATCTAGTATTGTCGGCGGGGCCTGGTGATGCTACCTTAAATTGCTTCACATTAAATATTAATGGGGACGATGAGAAAAAAGGGTAGTATATAATTGAGACAACTGTTGCTGGTTGTATAGTATTCTTGGGTGCATGTGATTCGCCTTAACAGCCTAAGCGGTTCTTTTCTGATTTGATGATTGGCTGGGGGCAATGTATGTCCTTGTGATCCTCACCAATAATATAAATTTAGATCCTCAGAATTTTTAATTATGAATAATTTAATTTACTGTATCTGCACTGCTGGACCTGTCTGGGGCATCTCTTTCACAAAGCTTAAATGGTATTGGCTATGGCACTGGGATTTGTTTGGCATGCCCAGATGCAAAGACACCACTTCGGTTTCTGTGTGGAAGAGAGAATCTTAAATTCTTCTCATCAATCTTATTTTATTCTTATCTTCTGCAGTATATACTCGGGGGAAATTGAGAATGTAAGTAGTACTTCCGCAAGGTGATTTCTCTCTGTATCAAGCGCAAGTTTAAGCCAGCTCTAGCTGAAACTTTGTTGAGTTGCTTGCGGAGAAGAAGCTCGCTATCTCACAGCTTACAACTCTGGGATCTTCTTAGCTAAATCTTGGAAGAACTTTTACAGGTCAGAAGATTCTTATCTGTTCCTGTCACATTTTCTGCAATTCTTTTTTCCTTTTTCTGGAAACATTCGGATAACGATTCTGCAATTTGTGTTGGTGAATTAACCCTGTTGATGATCTCCAAAGGCATTACTTAAGACTTAACAAGTACTTGGCATAAATAATTACCCTTTCTGGGTAAGTAGTTGCATAGATCACGAGAAGACAAATTCATGCTTTATGTCATTCACGATGAACCCTCAAAGCATTGAATTCCCAGACTGGAATGTTTTACCACCTGCTGGTCAACCTCTTCTGCCTTGCCAATTCCCAGCATCTGAAATGAACGACTTGTCGTTACTGCAATTCTTTTAAACCACGACTCACTGGTCCTTCTCTTCCAAGTCATCAATTTGCACAGGTTATGATCATTTGACTTGTCTGAAAGAAGATATCACACACACACACACACACACATATATATGTATATATATAACAGGCGGCAGTAGATGTACATGAGATATCTAAAGCACGTAATGTACGTATAACGCCATGACTTGGTAGAGAAAATTGGAAGATATTTTGATGTGCAGTTAATGTTATTGTGGCCCAAAACGACTGTGCGAATGGAAAGCAATGCCAGCAAACCGACAAATCACACGAAAAACAGTTGATGTCATAATGGCTGCATTTGAAATTTACTTCGTTACTATTTAATGCTGTGTCTTCGATCTTATAAGCGTATATACAGTCTTTCAATCAAGATCTTTTATTGGGTTTCCCTTCTTTCTGATGAAGATGCTTATTCGGTATTTGGAATTTTTGTCAATTAACAGGCGAAGGAGTGCCGGAATGGTGAATGGGCATGTGGTATGAAGAGACAGTTTAGAGCATAAGTTCTCGCAAGGAAAGAATATTCCTGTTCACTATTTCACTAAATCTATTGATTTTTAGGATATAAAGACTGTAAGCTGAAGTCAAGCTTTAATGGAGAAGCTTCTTAAGCCATACGATAAGGAATTCATGAGGATGGCCATGTTAAAGCACGAAGAAACTTTCAAAGGGCAGGTGTGTGTTTGCTCTGTGTGTGTGTATCCTCTTTATGTCTTGAATTGGAATCTGAATATAATTCTGAGTTTGATGATGATATAACAGGTGTACGAACTTCATCGTCTATATCGAATTCAGAAGATACTGATGAAAAACATTGAGAACAGCAGGCCTAATGGAGGGAGTCAAGGACTATGGAATTCATCAAATAATGGAATTAGTTTCGAACAGGTTAATCAGCGTCTTAACACCCAACAAAAGTCAAGCATGATGAAGCTTGACCCGGAGCAGCGTGCAGACGAGTACATTGCAGAATCAAATGGCGACAATGATATGTTAGATGAAAGTGAGATTGAGCTGACACTAGGACCAGCAAATTGCAGTAGGAAGAAGAAACCAGAGACGCCACGCACTGCTTCTCGTGATTCTGGACCAAGCTTCTCTTCTTCTTCCACTGGATCTAGTCATATAAAGAGGACAAATATTAGAGCAGCAGAAGTGTTAGCAGGCTGCGAACTGGGGCTTGTTCAGGTTCCTGACAGTGTAAAGAATGAAGAACAATTGATGCAGCAGGAGAGACTAGACCAGCAGCCTCCTTGGCTATTCCAAGTCTTAAGCCTGAACATGACTTGAAAAGAACCTTATTCCGAAGTCGATATGAGAACATTTTGTACTGATTCCTATAGACTAATTTCTATTAGTGATGTTTAATTGTGTGGTATTTTTGTGCTCACTAGTTTCTAGTATAATTGGTGATGAAGTCTCGTGTAAAAAGTTCTTGTTTCTGTGGCTTTGCTAAACCCATCATGATAATCAAATATTGACCTAATATTTCAGTATGATTTCCAAATCAATCATGACCTTACATCATCATCATATCATTGTCAAATCTGTGGAAAATGCTGAGACTGAGTTGACACATGCACAAATTGTCTCTTCCATAGCGATTATAATGTCTAGAGTACTTCCCCTTAGTCCCACTCTAGAAGACACAAGTACAATCGCATCGTCGTCTTTAACTTCTCTGGATTTAAATAGATTTAGTAGCTGTTTTCGTTATCTTCCAGGAACGTTAATCTCGTCAGAACTCTTTCAAGGTGACATGATCTGGCTTTAAGCCCAGTTTCTGCTGCAGTTGAACAATGTGGGAATTTTACAAGCCTGCTGAATCTTGCATGGACTAAAACTTCATATCTTAATGGATATATGAGCTCACAGGCGCGCACCCTTTCGTGCAAAACGCTCTCCCTCTAAACTTCATCCCTAGATGCACCAGGATGTTCTGTGACCGACTATAGATTTATATTCTCTGAACCCTAGAGAAAAGGGTATATACATATCTGGGCCTATCCAGGTTCTGTGCCAAATAAGAATTAGTCCCTACGGGAATATTTGCCAGAAAATTTCCCCTGCCAACAAGAAGTGGGAGAATCTTTTTCTGCCTGCCACAACATGAACAATAGATTCCCATCTCCAGTTATTTAACTGACTGTTCATAGAACAACTGTGCCTAACTGACTCCAGAAATTTCAAACTCCTTATCAACACTCATGTTGGCACCATCTTTTATGTTCAATGATGATATGCATCAGACAAGAACATGCGCTATATATGCTAGGCTGTCCCCTCGAGTTATTCTTACTTTTTCCCAAAGCATGTCTTCTAAAGGATTCAATAATTTGGGGTTACCGGCCCCACTAAATACTATACTGTATTTGAGGGCCAAAAGGTGTTTTACCTCCAGATAACTTGTAGTTTGTAGTCTGAGACTTTTGGGTCTGATTAGTAACAGAGCAAAGACTATCCCATTCTGGTTCTATAACTTCATTTTCCTGTTGTTGGCTCTTTGGCAAGACACACAGGAATAGAATGGGATAAAAGCCGTGGAGAAATCATACTACAACTCAGAGATTTCCATTCCAATTGCAACTCAGAGATTTCCATTCCAATAGCCAGAACCCAGAACTCCGAAGCTAACAGTTTTAACTAGAGAGAAACATCAAATTCAAGGGATCATATGCCCGATATGATATCACCTATTTTGCATAACGTGTCTCATTGCAACATAATAACAATTCTATTTACAGTGAAATCACACATAACCAACAAATACAAGTGGGCAAAACAAAAAAGACAACAAACTGCAGATTTTCCCAAGCCTAAAAAAGAGTAGAAATAGAGACCGATGTACTGTTCACGGAGGCCGAATAAAGTGTAGGAAAAAACCAATCTCAAGATATTGAGTGCCGGCGGTCTTTGCTGGGTTTCGTTCTATTTTTGGGATTGGAAGGTGAGACTCCATCTGCACGCACAAAAGGATAAAGCCGGCCAAGCTTTTTTGAGACAGAATTAATGAGTGATTTTCTTGGCAAAGGTGGTTTATCAGCAGATGGTTGGCTGTATCCCATTGGACTGCTTGCTGCTGATCTAACAGACGACTTCTCAAGTTCTTTCAGTTTCATTTTCATCTTCAGTAACTCAATTTTCAGCTCCTCGTTCTCTCTTTTCAAACTAGAGAGCTCATCTGATACTGGAGGGATATCAGTGGGGTAGAAATTTAATTTGGAAGGGACAGAAGGAGAATCTCCACCCATTGTGTTGCCATTCATGACATCCCGAAGGCGTTGTTGCTCATAGTAAAGAACCTGAACCACAGTTTGAACAGGCAGCCTATCATTTTGAGCAGCATGAGCACAGGCCTCCCTGGAGAGCTTCTGGCAGTCCATCAAGCTGCATACTTTCTTCCTTTCCATGTCACTCAGAGTAGGATGAGCCTGTTAATCATAAAGCAATTGGTGGATCCAATGGAAAACTTAGATTAAAGGAAGGCATAAGATGTAATTATGCTAATGAAGGTTTTACACGTCTAATCCTGTTTCTTTATAATGTTTATGAAAATGCAACAAAATTGATCAAGAAAAATCAGTAAATCATGATATAGAAATAAGATGCCACAAATAAAAGAAGAAAGCACCTTGATGTAGATATCTATGGCTCTATACATCCCATCTTCCGTTATCCTTGATTGCTCTGGAATAAGTTCAGCAATACTAATGAATTTTGCAACAGATAAGTTTCGATCAGAGGCTATTTCTGCAAGGTAGTTCTCCATTAGTTTCCCAACCCGTTCCATATCACTTAGTGGAGTAGAAACACATTCATCATCTGCACTGTAGCTCAACCGGTTCCCATCCACTTCATATTCAAGGTAATTCATCAAGATCCGCTGCACAGTGTCCACATCAAACAATGTATCCCCAGTAAAAGAATATGAAGGAATTAAGAGATCATCCAAAACAGCCTGTCCTAATTGCAAGGCCATTCTCTTCTCCAAATCAAGCCGACAAGCAACTGTTGTTTCAAGATATATTGCAGCTCGAAGCAGCATAGAGAGGAAGCTAACAGACATTGTATTTCTTTCCCTTGGCAAAAGACTCACTATTGTTTCTAGAACAACCCTCTTCTCATGTTCTCGTTCTGGCTCAATTTTCTTCCTCCCCTTTCCAAATGTTTCCTGCACCAGAAAATAATTTCAAGCTACACACATGCCAAATAGATTAAAACAACTCAATTTTTTGGATTGAGATCTCACCAAACCTCGTAGAGATTTCTGTGCATAGAGCATAAGTACGGGACCAAGAGCATATTGTTTAAATCCTCTTGCCATCATTGCAATCAGAACTCGTTGGAAGATATCGATCCTAAGAACAGTTAAATCTTCTGCCCACCAATCAACAATGGTCTTTGAATGAGACACCATGGTGCCCTCCTCGGCACCACTATCAACCCTACCAGACCCCGAAAATTTGTTTTCCTTGCAGGCTATGTATGCTATTGCATCTATGCATCGGCCAACCAATTTTACTTTTTCAGCGATTGGAATCAGGCTTTCTGACCTATGCAACACAGTTACTGCTCCTGCAATGGTCGTAAGTGCCACTTCATTCAAATAGGCTTCAGTTCTTCCAACTAAGTTTCCAATTGCATAGTCCTCAGTCATCTCCAGATACTCCGCTACACATCTAAGTAGGGAAATGTTTTCTGTGCTAATCTCAAAATTAATTCCATAACAGAATTTTGCTGCAAGTTCAAATGCCTCTGCTCCACCAGGAACATTGGGGATTTCAATGACAGAAAGACCAGCTTCGCTAGATTCTGACACCAGTTTCCTTATGTAACCACATTTTGAGACTAATGGAAACTGCAATTAATGTAGGAAATGTCATGGAAAATCATTGCTCAGCTAACGATAAAGAGTAAAATTAGATACTAGATTTGTGCTGCTTTCCTAGTTTGCTTTGATTATTGGACACCTGGTAAACACAACTATTATAGATGGATTTACTTAAGCGGACATGAAATTAACATCAACGGTTTGCTGACTAGGTAAAATGGAATTCTTGAGTCTCTAACTGGTCTTCTGATGATGATTCTGCTAGGTAGAAATAAACTGAAACTGAAAAACATGAGCTTGAAGCACAAATTTCACCTTATGTAATGAAAAGGATGCTCCTCCGACTTGAACAGTGACATCACTAGGAATCTCCTGGGAGAAAATCCTGGAAAGAAAAGAAAAGAAACGATCTCCTATATCATCGTTTTATTGCATAAAACAAGCAACACTTGAGAACATAAAAACAAGATTTTAAACTGTCCAAGATAAAACATGCTAAAGTAAACCAGATAAAACAAAAGATAGGAAGGAAACCATTCGCTGGTTCTCTTCATGGCAGTGGACAGAAGCTCTTTCTTCTTATTAGACATATTCACAGTGCTGGGAGCAACTTCCTCCCGATGAATATCCACCATGGAAAAGATTGAAAGAGCTTTAGCATGCCTGTTTCTCCATGAGATATATAGAATTATATGATCAGGCCGAAGTAGACAAAAATTTAGCTGCAGTTCCCGTAGATGATCTAGACAAGGGTGATGCCAGGCCAATTGAACACGTACTTTTTGTTTCTTTCTGACGCCTTTCAAACGTTCAATAAAATCCTGAACTGAGGAAGCATTCAATTCAATAATGATAGAGAGTAAAAGCTAAAGCAGAAATTCTCAGTTCTCTAACACATGTATCTTCCATTTTCAGCCTCACAAATAATCATCGCCCTGATCAATTACCTAAATTGGGTCTCTCTTCTAGCAGGGGAAGGGGTCCTATGAGGTGTCTAATGCTGAAAGTAAGTGGCATTTTGGGTATCTGCCTTACTAATAGGGACGAATGAAAGCAAGACGACACTGTGTGGCGTGGGATTGCAGAGATGAGTTGAACAGATGGGATAGTTGCATGTTTTCATTGGCGGCCAAAGTGTCAGAGATTCCACGTGGCAAACATCCCATCCACAGAAGCATACATATTCGGTCCTCTGGGATTTTCATTGCATACTAAATACTGAGTTTAGATATAACTGAAGATAGGAAAATGAAGCTACTGAATTCAGATAGACTCCTTTTTGGTCTTTTTGAGGTGAATGAGATTCATTATTATGGGTAAAATCGGGTTTTACTGGCCCAAGAAAGCCATTAAATTCTGTAATTTTATTTTTATTTAAATAGATAATAATAAATTAGTTACATTATACTTTAATTTTTTTTTATTTATACAACAAAATATAAAATTAATTTATAAATTTTATTAAAATATAATTTAAATTATTCGTTATTAATTATATCACGATATCTTATTAAAAATTAAAGATAAAAAATATCTTAATTCTTCACAAAATTTTAATAAATACGAGATCATAAATATAAACACATTTGATAATTTAAACGTGTTATTTATATTTAAAAAAAAATACAATTCAAAATCAATCGTGTCAAAAATACAAAATTTAAATCAATACAACTAATTATATTAGTTATCTGATATTTTTTATTTATATTTAAATATATTTTTATAAGATTTATAATAATATATAATACTAATTAATTTAATTTTAAATAAAATTAAATTTTTAAAAAATAAATAAATGTAATTAAAATATAAAATAAAACTATTAAATAATTACTTAGATAGTTAATTGTATTATAAACGAATTTATGTATTTAAACTCAAAATTATTATTAATTAATTATATTATGTTATATTATTTTATATTAATTTAAATTCGTAAATTTTACGTCGTGCTTGTACAAATTAGACAAAAAAAAATTATTACTCCTAATTCTTCATCAAGAATTGAATATATAATATATAGCATATTAACCCTTAAATTACTGCATAAATTATAAAAAATAAAAAAAAAGTTGTCAAATATAAGTGGATGAATTGCTTATAAAATTTAGCTGAAACATAAAAGCAGGTATTCGTTGAACAATTTAACTGTTTTGTTGCATCAGCAGGGAGAAGCTGAATACTCTATGACAAAAAAAAGAGCAAGAAAAGGCTAATTCGTGAGAGAGAGGAGAGACGAACAGACAGATGGGTGAGCTTGTCCTGTCGTTGTTGTCTGAGCTCTTTGAAGATAAGACATGTTAGCAGGTAACTTTCAGTGCTGTAGGAAAAGAAATGTGAGTGAATCTCCTTACAATTATTATTGTATGCCTCTCAAAAGGGCTGGAAATAGTTGGCAGTTGCCTCCCTGCAATCTTTGTAGAGATATATACAGATCAGGGTTGTGAAATGGCAATTTTTCTCTGCTATAAATGGTACGCGTTCCTGAACTTAATGAAAACAATAGCTCTTGTAAGCATCAGAAGCCTCGTCGAGGATATTCCTCCAGATCATGCAATTTATGGGTCTCTTACACCAGTATTGATTGGTCATAAGACAGAATTATCAGTAGCTCTCAATTCATAATATGGTTTCACATCTCATCCTTGTATTGGTCCCCAATTCAATAATGCAGAGCAAAAAGTCTAGTTGGACCCCATCAATCACACTACGCGGTTACACCTGCAGTGAAGGATTGTGTGTGTTGTTGGCAACTACAGAGTCGCTTGGCTTTTCAAGCAATTTCAGCCACCCTTTCCAGCATTTTCACGGGAAGCACATTCTTGATAAGTAATTCACACAGAAACACTTCCAAACGCCATGACAGTTTGAACAAGCTAAGAAACTTGTGAGTGAGGACTGTGTACCAACATGAAGACAACGACCGATCAAATTGACCAACATTTGCACATGGTGGTACCGGTTTTTCTGAATTTTTAGAAGACCATGACAAGCTTTTGAGGTATAAACTCTATCGAACTTAATATTAAACTGAAAAATAAACTGGAGTGTATAATAGTTTTAATTTTAGCTTTAATTTTTAATCAGATTTTGACACCTTAATCACCAGTTTGTGTCATCTATTCAACGCCACCTTTGCCTTTGCATGACATAGTACGGGAGAATGTTAGATGGCTTTGGAAAAATAATGGCGAAAGCAGCAAGGTACAAGGGCAGAATGAGCAGTTGCAGCATGTGAAAGGTTCTAAAAGCATAAGCGACCAACACCAAGAAATAAATTTGATTCCCTTCTTGAACATCCACATGTTTGCACACCCAGCTACCCATTTAGTAGACGGTAACAATGTGACAAATACTCTACTTCTTCTGTTTCAAAGCAATAATTTTCATCGGTCTCCCACACATAATATTCCTTCGATGGGGTTTGGCTTTTTATTTATATTAAAAGCGAGAGCAAAATCGTAAAAAATTTTACGATCAGGTCATAAAAATTTTGTTTATACTGTAAGAAAATCTTCTTTAGATACGGGCTAAGTCTAAGCCAACACAAATCATCCAAGCCCCGTCCATTGAAAGACCTCTCATTTGCCTAGAAGGTGTTTGGAAAAATATTTCAGCCACACAAAAGATTCACGATGAACATCCCCCAACACGAAACGTGCCAAACTATACCAAAAAAAGATTGTCCCCTTTATATTTGGGATATTAGTGTTCAGTGAATGATTCTTAGTTTACCAGTGACTGAGAACAAAAATGGAGTCTGTGGCATGATTGACTTGGAAGATAGACTGTACCTGCTCCGGCTGGTGCTTTAAATACATACGGGCCCTTCTAAAATGCGACACCCGAGAAATTCTGAGCGTTCATGACTTCTGTATGCTGAGCATTTGCTGCCTCTTGCATTAATTTTCAGACGGCGACGGGGGGATTGACGAGAGAATGGTCTCCATTAAGAGCCGTCCCGGTAGTATTACACTGCCATCAAGCTACCCTCCATGGAATGTTTGTTAATCCGTAGAAATTTGAAAATTATTTTAATGTTGATTAAATTAAATAATTAATTATATAAAATTAATAAATAAAATTTAGAAATTGATTAATCATGCCACGTGGATGATAAGTAACGTAGCAAAGATGGATTAATAATTCATCAAAAGATTATATCTTTTAAATAAAATAATAAATAATGTATAATAATTTTTATTTTTTTTAATTTTAAAAATATTTAAATTTATTTAATAACTGATAGTTGTTAGATAACTGGGCCGTAATGGGCCTGTTAGTTTGACACTTAAACGGGCCCGTTGATTTCTTCACTGGTTCGCTTGACAAGAGCAGCTTATCAAAACGACAGTGCGTTTTAACGCCACTCATACCATGTTTCACTAACTAAAACGACAGCATCTCAGCGAAATGTCTCTACAGCCGGGGCTGCATTTGGTGCTGATGCTCCGAGCCTCTTTCAGTTCGTCTTATCCGCCCAATCGCACCGGCACAAAAGCCCCGCAGCACAACGACGAGCAAAACCCTCCATCGATGGCAACAGCAAAACTCATGCACAAACTCACTGAACTCTCTTCATTTCCTTGAAGAATTGCTCCAGAAACCCGCTTCAAATCTCTATTCGTATTACCCTCTAAACAGGAACTCTCTTCGACTTTTTCTTCTCTTGTTTCTGATAATACCTCGTTCTCTTTTTCAATCTCTCCATTTCCACTGCAAATTTCTTTAAAGAAACTAAAACTCACCAAAACCCACCATGCAAAATCTTCGTATTTTGGCTGTAGGTGTAGACCCACAAAAAGAGTTGCTCCAAAACAGCCCACAAGGACTCCTCAAAGAGCTTGCAGAACGGAAAAATGTGACATCGCCGAAGAAAAAAGTTCCACCAAAGAAGTTTATTTTAAGACCTCCGCTTGACGACAAGAAACTAGTTGATAGATTTTTAGAAAGCCCACAATGTCTTTAAATTCGTTCCCTTTGTTGAGTTCTTGCGTTCCTTCGTCGCGTCTTAACAATGCCGATAAAACGTGAATAGATGAGTACTTGCTTGAGTCAAAGCTAGCTTTGGGTTACTCGCTATAGCCGTCTGATCAACTTGGGTATGATAATCCGGCTAAGCATTTTGATACGTTGTTGTATTTAGCGTTTCAGCATCCGTCTTGTGAGAGGACTAAGACAAGGCATGTGAGATCAGGGCATTCAAGGCCGTGTTTTTTGGGGCAGTTTGTGCTTGAAATGGCATTTTGTGAGTATTTCTTGCAGAGGGATCCAAAAGAGTCACCGGCTCCAATGAGAGAGGGTGCGTTTGGTTTAATTGGAAAGACGAACTTGCCCAAGTGGATTAAAGCTGCTAGCTTGCAGAATTTGGTGTTTCCTTACGATGACATGGATAGGTTAATTAGAAAAGAGCGGGAACCGCCTGTGAAGTAAGTTTGCTTCTGTTTAACATTTGGGGCTTTGCTTACTTTGCTTTTGTGATTATCATGCTTATATTATCATGTTCTTTTTATATGTGGTGTGGTTATTTATTTTTGGAGAAATTTCTGGTCATTTTTTGGGTCTGCTCTTTTAACTTGAAATTGTAATATGAGATCACAACAACGTAACATGCTGCGAGTCATACAAAGTGCCCTGTGTATAACATGAATTAGATGTTGTGTCTAGAAAGGTATCCTATGTGTGTTGCTGCTTATCGTAGAATTTAGTGATGCTTGAGCCCGAACTATGATTCGATTGTAGTTGTCTCAACTTGCTTTTTTTGAAGTCTTTCATGTAGTTGGTTGGATTGATTATGTTGGATTGTTGAGTTAATGACTTGTTATCTGGAAGGTGACACTAGAATTCATCCTCTCTGAAATGGCTAACTTGTTTTGCTGTTTCTCGGATAAGAATTTAATTGTTGAAGAGTTCTTCCTTCCTTCTATGCTCGTACCTGAAAGTTTAATATCATTTATGTTTTAGTGCTCTACTCTAAAATATGTACTTCAAGAAGTCAAAATCAGAGTCTTAAAAGCCAACGTGGAGTTTACATCTTCAGGTTTAAACATTACTACACACACTATAGAACTCAAATGTTATGCTTTGGTTAGCCAGGAATCAATTAACAAATGGCACCATTTGCCAACATTCTGTTTGTTGGCCACTTCTTTCAGAGCTTGACACCACTTGATATATTGCAAAGTACTACCAGATTTTGTCATGTCTAGAACTCATTGTAATCAAGGAGGGAACTTTGCGACTAACTACATGTAAAAAATCATGCCCCATAAAGTTATTGGAGAATCAGGTTGAGGTATTGTGAAAATTTAACTCTTTTTTTGGGGGTTGGGTTTTGCACATGTTCAATCATATGCTTGGATGTGATGTAATTATTATACATTCTAGAAAGTGCTTTGCTAGGTTTTCTGTGGTCTTCAGGCTCTCCATTCTTACCAGGGATGCCAACTGAAGTGGCAACCAATTGATGGAACGATAACAATACTATCTACTTTTCAGTGCCCTATGTTCTCTACCATCTCTGAAGCTATAGAATTAAGTTATTAATGATCTCATAACAAGCTTTGCAAAATTCGTATTTTCTCTTGAGCTGCTGCTTTGTGAAACTTATAAGACTGATAGATGGTTATCAAATATCAGAACAATTGGTTTGATGATGATTTTCAGGGCTAAAATATCAGGATGAGTAAAACCTAATGCAATTAGATTTTTCAAAGCCTGATAAGGTTATGTGAGTGACAGTTTTCAGGAAGAATAAAAGCTGACGATCTGATTTCATTTGACCATTCTAACTTATAATTTAGAGTAGTTATTCATGTATCCGTTACACAGTTACAATTTTATGGTTTTGCATTCTAGTTCTGTTATAGTGCTGTTTGTTTGTATCCCCTTTGTTTCCTTTATATACAAAGCAAAGCATAAATTATTTCTCACTCCTAATGTATCAGGTTGTGATCAATAAGTTTGTGGACCATTGTCCTACCTGCAATGTATTAAACATAATGATGACTTGCAAGTTTATTGTAAAAAAGTAGGTTAGTGGCCTATAGGATGATCGATTGGCAGATAGAACATAATGAATACTAAATTTATGCTGTTGTGTTCAGGTCTGTGTTCTCGGCTTTGTTTGGGGCTATATATTTGTGTTTTGGATTGCCAAAAGTATATCAGGTTGTTTTTGAAGTATTTGGGATGGATCCAGAAGATGAGGACTGCCAGCCAAAGTTAAGGTGGCAACTTGAAGATGTAGATTTTGTATCTGTCGAATCTGAGGGCAATAAGCTTAGCTGGCAAGATGTCACAGCTTACAAGGCAAGCTTTATTTCATTCTCCTTTCATCCTTGCATAATTTATCAATTAAAAATGAAAAAAATAAAAAAGAAACTGTGTTATTATGTTAGGAAGGCAAGAAATGGAAATAAAAATTTGTATTCATCTTTCACAGTTTTCACATACCAGAGCCAGGGTAGCTATGATTGCGATCTGTAAATTACTACCAGACAATACATTATCTGAATGTCAGGGCAGTGTTAGGATTTCAAAGATGGCGTTAAAATTGAAGCTATTTGTTATAATCATGTATGAGTTATGACACTTACATAGCGATGCAATGGATTTGGTTGCATTTAATTTTACCTTAACATAGGGGATTTTGTTGTTTTCTGTGTTGGAATGGTCCTTGAGTTAATTCTTATTTCCTTTACAGCCACCTGCATATGCTCTCTTTGCGCACCCAAGGCTTTTCAGGGCAGCGTTCCAACAGGTATACATAGATTTCGAGGAAATCTGTGGGATTTTGACAGTAGACCCCATGTTCTGCAAATGCTGGGATATGCTTTTGCGGTAGAAGACAGAATTCCAGAGATTACCGAAGCCAGGAATATTGTACTTGGACTTGGGTTACAGGTAGTTCTTTTTGTTGCCTTTCATATATAGTGTCCATATGTGTATGGCATGTGCAATACCTGCATTAGAACTTGTTTGTTTTGACCCTAAACTATGATACCCCTTTGTTGTCAGTTCTGATTATTGCAGTGAAGTTCAACCTGCATTGAGCTAATGTATGTATTATTCTACCAGCGACACCTACACGAAAAAACATGATGAAACAAATAATCCAAAATAGATCGGCAATAATTATAGCAGATCAATCCTCGTTTTGGTCATATCTATCGTCCACGATCATCTTTATAGCTTATGCCTAGCATTTTGTTTCATTTATTGTAAAATTCAGTAGTTCAGCCATGTGTTTAATCGACCTATTCTCATGAGTTGAACCATTCAAAGATGAACTTCTCTGTGAAATAAAGTTATTTTTTCGTCATTAGTCATTCACAGATGAAATTCATTTTATTGGATTGCTAAATGTCCAATATAGATAAGATACACATCTGTTGGATTTTTGGCATGTTAATATAATCACCTGATTGCTTATTTCTTGACGTATTGGTTTATTTCTTACTGGATTGCAGCTTTGTTTCTTGCATCCATTGAAATACAAGTTTGAGCATCCTCGGCTTTGCTATGAGCGACTAGAGTACATCAGCCAAAAGATCTAGGTTAATAATTTTTCTTCCTTCTGCATCAAAGAGAAGTAAAACGAAATGAAGTACAATGTTTGCGGTAAATGCTTGTCCTTTTTCATTTTTTGTCTTAGAATCTTGTAATGGCTGAGAGGTTGTGGATGAAGCATCTAGATGCTCCTGGACACTGGCTGCGGGAGAGGCACCGACGTATTCTCATGAACAAGTACTGTGGAAGGTATCTGAGGGAAAAGAATCTTCATCGCTTTATCGTATACTCTGAACAGGTTCAAGATGCATACGAGAACACAATTGTAGATTGAGAAACCCTGCCACAGCTGCCGTTTGACAAGCCCTTCATGGGCTTGCTTACAGTGTATGGAAAGCCAGATGTAAGGCGCCTCATGTTTGAATAATTGAGAATGAAGACTCAGCAGACAATGAAGAATGCACACCTAACGTGCTTCACAGCAGGTTGGTGACAGATAGAGACAAAAAGGACAATTGGTTACAGCAATATCAGTAGGGCAATATACTTGATAGTGACTTGGATGTTCTATACTTCACTAACAATTCGAATGATGCTGATTCTCAACTTTTAAACAGAATTGAAAATCAAGGGTTGTGATCATTTTGTTTAGGTTACAAACGCGTGGCTTAGATCAATAGTTTCTGTTTCTTCTTTTCCTGCTCAACAATTCATCCAGCCTATATATACTTTGTACATTGTAATGGTTTACACAAAAAGAAATACAGCAAATAAAACTTAACACAGTGTATTCATTCTTGGTATCAGAGCCCTTGCAAATGGCAAGCAGCTCAAGTGGCAATTCACAAAACCAAGCAGCATCATCAAATACTCAAGACAGCAACACCTTTGCTTTCTTTTCACCCATAAACTTAGAACTCAAACTATCTTCTGTGGAAATTTTAAGTTCTCCCAAGTGCTTCAACTAATGATTTAGAGAGTTTCATTGATGGGAATTGAGGTGTTCCAAGGAGGATGACTGTAACAGTGGATGATGAACAAAATGTTATCACCACTAAAAATCCAAAGTACCAGACATGGATGAAACTTGATCAAATGCTTATGGGCTGGATCCTCTCTTTCATGACAAAAGGCATACTTTCTTCAACAACTCATTGTGCTCTTCAAGAGAACTTAGGTCGACTATTGCCAGAATCTTCTCAGCTCAAACCAGTGTAAGAGTTATGCAGTTAAGATCTTGGATACAAAACACAATAAAAGACTCCCTCTCGATGGATGAATATTTCAACACAATGAAGTCGCTGGTGGACAACCTAAAAGCTTCAGGATACCATGTCTTGGATGATGAGTTTGTGCTCTTTCTAATGGAAGGTTTGGGAACTGAATATGATGTGGTGTTTATCAATGTTACATCGAGAGCAGATAAACTTCTCTGCAAGATGTATATGCTCTACTGCTTAGTTTTGAAAACAGGATCAAGAAGAGCCTTGCTCTCGGCAACATGAACACAAATCGCTCGGCCAATTATGCCTAGACAGGTTTCTTTCAGAGAAGAAATTGGTCAAGCAACAGCAAACAATAATCTCAAACACAATCTAATAATTTTGCAAATCAATCTCTTGGAAACATCAACAACCAAGCCAACTAATTAACAACTTTCAAGGCAAGGGAAAAGGGAAAAGAACCAATCCAAACAACAAGCTATTTGCAACAAAGTTGAGCATGCTGCTTCAAACTGTTGGCATAGATTTAATATAGAGTTTGTCCCTCAACCAAACAGAGGAGATTAGAAGAAAGCATACATTGTCGACCTGAAAATCAAATGGATAATTCATGCTACCTAGACAGCGAGGCTACAAATCATGTCACTAACAACCTAGCTCATCTCAACCTGGCAACCAAATATAATGGTCCAAATCAACTTGCCGTGGGAAATGGTGAGAAATTGAAAATATCTCACATTGGTTATGCTTTCATGAATACAAAGTAGCCTCACATAAACACACAGTTACACCTTAATCATCTGTTAGATGTTCCTGGAATTACAAAGAATTTAATCAGCATTTCTAAGTTAATTAAAGACAATGATGTGTTTGTTTTGTTTTGTGGGAATCAATGTTTTGTTAAGCACAAAAACCCGGGGATCACCATGCTGGAAGGAGTAGTTGAGAGGGGGCTTTATAGACTGCTGCATGCTCCATTTTCATCCTCGTTTATACCCAAACAAGCTTCATTTTCAAGATTAGGAATCTCAGATTATATAGAACCAATATCCACGATGTCTTCTTTGTTTTCCCAAAATACAAGTTATCATGAAATTAGAACCCCTTTCGAATGCATGGCATAAAAGACTTGGCTATCCTAGTATTGACGTTTTTAAGAATACTCTGAAAACTAGTAATTCTTTTGACTTAAATGGAAATGAATCTTTTGATTTCTGCAGTGCTTGTTAGTTAGGTAAACTGCACAAATCAACACACAAAAGCAGTGAAACTAGAACCCTAAATCCACTTGATTTGATAAACTTGGACCCTGGGGACTCTCTCCTCTTCCGTCCAACCAGGGTTACAAATACTATATCATCTTTATTGATGACTATACTAATTTCACTTGGCTGTATCCCTTGATTAAGAAATCAGACACATACTCCACATTTGTCAATTTTAAAGCTCTTGTTGAAAAACAATTTGAAAGAAAAATCAAAGCATTCTAAAGTGACTCGGGTGGTGAATATAAGGCTTTAGAAACCCTTTCTTAACTCTCATGGAATTCAAGTAAGACTTCCATTGCCCTATACCCATAATCAAAATGAAAAAGTCGAAAGGAAACATAGGGATATAGTGGAATTGGGGCTGACATTGTTAGCATAGGCACATATGCCTCTGAAATTTTGGTTGAAGTCTTCTTGTATGGCCGCCTTTCTGATAAATTTTGGTTGGATGTGAATGCTATCCTTATCTGAGAGATTACAACGAGCATAAAATGGACTTTCACACCTTCAAATGTGTTCTACTTGGTCTCAGCTCCAAGCACAAAGGATATCTCTATTTGCATCACACAGAGAGTTTTACATCTTCATTAATGTCAAATTCAATGAGTCTTCTTTCCCTTTTGAATATGATCTGAATTTTAAAGATTCTAAGCCTATATGCACTGCAGAAAGTCACCAACTTATAAATCAGTTTTTCTTTACCTTAGACAAACAATTCTCTCATTCAAATAATGCAGCAGATTTGGAAAATTTGATCTTAGCAGCTCCATCAGCAAGTAATGATTCTTTTCCAGGTATTTTCTCATCATCTCCACTAGTGCCCTCAACCAAACACCAAAACATATTCCCACAAATCAATCTCTCTCCCTTTACCTCACCAACTCACAGGCAAGATGATCACTATCTGCAACCAACACACAAAACCTATCAACTGATTCCATCGCTGTACTCAGCTGATCCTAAGTAGAAACAAGCAATGATCAAAGAACACAATGCCTTAATCAGAAACAATACCCGGTCCTTGGTAGCTTATAGCTCAGACAAGAAGATTGTGGGGAACAAATAGGTGTACAGAGTAAAGGAAAATCAAGATGGATCAATAGCAAGACTGAAGGCCAGGCTCGTAGCCAAAGGTTTAAATCAAACTTCTGGTGTGTGATTTCAGTGAAACCTATAATCTTGTTGTTAAAGCATTAACAATAAGGATTGTACTAAGTTTGGCTGTGTGCTTTGGATAGAATTTATGACAAATTGATGTAGACAATGCTTTTTTGAATGGTGAGATTACAGAGACTGTCTACATGATGCAGCTAGAAGGATTGGAGGACCAAGGCAAACCTAACCATGTTTGCAAACTCAACAAAGTCGTTTCTGGGCTCAAACAAGCTCCATGAGCTTGGTTCGATAAGTTAAGGTTGGCACTGCTGGATTGGGGTTTTAACTGCTCTAAATCAGATTCTTCACTCTTATTCAGGAACCAAAGAGATGACCTGATCATTATGTTAGTCTGTGTTAGTGACATAGTCTTAACTGGAAACAAAAAGGGACAAATAGAAGCAATTATACAAGATCTCAACACTTTCTCCTTAAAAGACCTAGGCCAACTGCACTTCTTCGTAGGAATCGAAGTAACAAGGTCTAATAACTGGCATTTTATTTCTCAGTTAAAATACATACACAATCTGTTGAAGAAGATCAATTTCGAGACTTGTAAAGGTGTCAATACACCTTTATGTGACAGAAACTCAGAAGATCAGAAGGGGTACAATTTTCGAATCCGAGATTATGGAAGTGTGATAGGCTGTTTGCAATATGCAACCATAACAAGACCTAATTTGAGTTATGCTGTCAATTGGCTAAGTCAGTATATGTCTAATCCCCTGCAGACTCATTGGGCTGCCTGCCAAAGAGTCTTAAGGTATTTTAAGGAAATGTCTAAATTTGGACTTGAATTTCACGCATCGGAGAACATCAATTCAGTTGCGTACACAGATACTAATTGGGGGAGTGATATTGATGACAGAAAATCTGTCAACTGCTACAGTGTTTTTTGGGTGAAAATCTAATATCGTGGAGCTCTAAGAAACAAAGAATGGTGGCAAGATCTAGTGCAGAGGCAGAGCCCTTGCTCTTGCATCAGCTGAATTGATCTGGATTTCTTCATTCTTCAAGGAATTTAACATCAAAACTTCACCGAAACTAGTCATATGGTGTGACAGTTTGAGTGCTGCAGCTATAGCTACAAATATAGTATTCCACGCAAGAACAAAGCATATAGAAATAGACATACATTTTGTCCAAGATTTGGTGAATGTAGGAAAATTGGAGATTAGATGCATACCTTCTGAAGAGTAGGTTGCAGACTGTTTCACTAAACATTATCCTTCCCAAAATTCTCATATTTTAGAAACAAGCTCAAAGTTCTTCCAAGAATATTTGGGTTAAGAGGGGGAATTGAAAATGAAGACTAAGCAAACAATGAAGAGTGCATAGCTAACATGTTTCACAGCAGGTTAGTGAGAGATAGAGACAAGAAGAACAGTTACTTACAGCAAAATCAGGAGGGCAATCTACTTGATAGTGACCTGGATGTTCTATGCTTCACTAACAATTCAAATGATGCTGATTCTCAACTTTTTAACAGAATTGAAAATCAAGGGTTGTGATCATTTTGTTTAGGTTACAAATGAATGGCATAGACCAATAGTTTCTGTTTCTTCTTTTCTTGCTCAACAATTCATCTAGTCTATATATATTCTTTGTAAATTGTAATAATTACACAGTAAATTCTTTCTTCTTCATTTTTTTGCAGCATACACCTGCAACTTCTTGCTTGAACCTCTTGCTTTTTCTGTAGCATACACCAACAATGCCATTGCAACAAGTAATAGTTTAATTGAAGGTTAATACGTGAAGAATTATGATAGTGTTGCTGATCATGGAAGGTGTCGCCCTGTTGGATCTAATTGTCAAAGTTGCAGAGATGACCTGCTCCCCGAGTACTGCAATCAATTAAGAGAATTGCTGTTTAGGCATCATTTGCATGACATAGTTGGTAGCATCAAATTCATTAAGACTGGTATATTACAAGACACAGTGGCTTTACAAGTTCTTCGAATGTTAGGTAACATAAACCTTGAACTTGTCCAAAATCAAATGCATGCCATAAAAAGAAATTGTAACAATTTTTCATCACCTCATCACAGCTTAATTTCTAATGACTTCAATTTATAATTAATTTTACGTAAACATTCTGTCCACCCTCGACTAGTGTCACGGCCCTCTCCCATGTAACAATATTAATAATATGAATCGGTGATGATTTTTATTTTTTTCGTGTTTATAAATATCTTTTATTATCTCGGGAGTGACAATTCGAGTTATATATTTGTGTTGTGTCATATTCGTACAATGTTAAATAAAATTAATTCAAACTTCACTTGTTTAATACATTTATTAAGAAATAAAAATTTTAATTTAATAAAAGTATTTAACGTTTAATAATATTATAATTATGTTGTATGTTTAATATTTTTATTTATATTTTATAATATTTATAAAAATATCTCATTAAATAATAACTAATTTTATTCTAAATATATTTAAATATTTGTTAGAAAATAGATAAATATAATTATAATCTTTTTTAAAATATATTAACTATAAAACAAATTTTATTAAATTATAAATAAAATAATTTAATATAATTATTTATATAATTAATAATATTATAAATAAATTTATGTATTAAAAATTATAAATTTAAATATAATTATTTAGTCGTGTTGTATTGTATTAGTCGTTTAACAATATTATGCAAAATTCTTGACCTAATAATAATAATAATAATAATAATAAATATTATTATTATTTTAAAATGGACTGCAAGTAGGCTCGTGGGTTTGCACATGACATGAAAGATGAACTAAGAAAGCACAATCGCAACCACCACCCAGCAGCACCAGCTCAGGCACTTCCCCTCCGCCTATTGCTTGCGTGGGCGGTTCTCGCTGTGCGTGCGCCCGTTGCGAGCCATCCTTTCCTGCGCACCCCTTTCCAAACTGACAATCTCAACATCACCGATATCGTCAGCACCACTTCCGTTGTACACACGGAAAATATTATAGATAAGATCGACAAAGGAAATCTTGGCGAGATCTCGTGGCGAGTGATGTCGAAGGCTCGTGTTTTTGTCGATGTGAACGTTATTCGCCCCAAGGAGTACTGGGATTACGAGTCTCTCACTGTTCAATGGGGGTAAATTTGTGGAACTTTAGATATTTTCTCCGTGGCGTTTTATTGGATCTCGTATTACTAAATCTACTCGGTTTAATAATGAGAAAACGTATTTGGATAATGAATTCTGTATTCTATTGTTTGTTATACTGTTGGTTTTTTGCAGACGTCTTTGCTGTTCCATGTAAGTTTATATTTTCTTGTCAATAAATAATACTAAGAAGTATATGAGGAGGGAAAATCAATAAGCTGAAGGCCCTTAGGCCGTAATAGATTCATTCTAGAAGGAAATGGGAGAAATGAGGATTGAGTGGCAAATAATACTTTCCTGGCAAGCCGAGTTCTATGTTTTGCAGCTGATTATTTGCTGTTTCTGATAGATGTTTAGTTAGTTCTGTCTACCGTAGATTTGGCATGATGAGCATGAGTCCTATTGTATTTGGTTTAACAAAGTTGGGAAAGCTTAAAATTTTTGCTGATTAAGAATGGCTAATAATTGTGCATGGTTGGAAAGAATGGTAATGTTGGATTATAATCATATTTATTTTTGTCAATTTTTGCTGAAATTCATATGTCAAACATGAGAGAACAATAAATGCATCAAATTTTCAAGAACTAAATTAGTTGGAGATGGCTATGTGGAATATTTCTCTCCATTTTTCTCCATCTAGGATCATAGCTTGTGTCATAATTTTGGCATTATGTCAATTCTCATTTGATTTTTTTTTGTTGGCTTTCCTGTTTCATTTGTTCTGTCTAAAGAATGTGAGTTATAACTTTTTTCTCTATGACCTTTCCAGTGATCAAGATGATTATGAGGTTGTTCGGAAAGTTGGAAGGGGAAAATACAGTGAAGTTTTTGAAGGCATAAATGTCAATAGCAATGATCGGTGCATAATTAAGATCCTCAAGCCTGTTAAGAAAAAGAAGGTAAGTGCTTAGTGTGTTTGTAAATGAAGGAGATAGAATATGAATAAAGTAGTTGCTTTGCAAAATATTACTTTCAAGAATAGGCATCTTGTTTGCTTTCGTTTTGATGTTTTGGCTTACAAGCATTCCATTGTTTAAATGAGGAAGGGAAAAGATATATTGTTTCATTTAGCAACATATATGTTGAACAAGTATATGAGCAGCTCCTGTAAATGTGCTGCTAAGTAGGGTAATCCTTAAAGGTATTGTTACTTAAATTGTTCTATTGTATAAAATAATGTTCATTATTATCAACACAAAATCTTTTGTTATCAGTTATTGAGATATTGTTGGAGGAAAAATATGATGATTTGATATATCTTTTTGTGCAGATAAAGAGGGAGATAAAAATACTTCAGAATCTCTGTGGGGGCTCAAATATTGTCAAGCTTCTTGATATTGTTAGAGATCAGCACTCAAAAACTCCTAGCTTGATATTTGAGTATGTGAACAGCACTGATTTCAAAGTTTTGTATCCCACATTGACTGATTATGACATACGTTACTACATATATGAACTTCTGAAGGTAATTTCTGTGTTGGATTTATTACTCAGAATAATTGTTTCCACTGCAATCTTACTAACCTCCTTTTCTTCACTTAATTTGTTGAATCAGGCTTAAAATATTTTTCAATGAACTTGACTTAGGAAAACTAAAAATTGGAGCCTATTTTATTGAATGTAGCAGATTTTTGTAAAACATCGTCACCTTCCACTTTGAGTATACAACAAAAAGAAAGGAAAGAAAGGCTTTTATGATAAGGCTTTGTTTTACATTTGTCCTTTTTGATATTTCCAAGAAGTAACCATAAGAATCATTATGTCACTACTCCAAGGTTGGATTTATTTATTTATTTATTTTTTGGGTGGTGAGCTGATATATGCATTCTTTACTGCCAAACTTCCAAACTCTTTTTACATTAACCTTTTTCAAAAACCATATTTACATACAGCGGTTTGTCGGACTATCTTAAGCTTGATATTCCTGATTTTGAGGAGAATTTGGTGGAATGCATTGTTAACTACATCTTCTAAGGGTTGAACAGAATTTACAATTTAACCAGAAGAGCTTCCTCTAATAATCATTTATAAATTTTGGAAAGAGCAGTTAATTAGTGTTGTAATTGAACTTTTTCATGCTAAACTAGTTGGCTGCATTCAAATTGCAGGCATTAGATTATTGTCATTCACAGGGAATAATGCACAGAGATGTCAAACCTCACAACGTTATGATAGATCATGAGTTGCGAAAACTTCGTTTGATTGACTGGGGTCTTGCTGAATTTTATCATCCTGGCAAGGAGTATAATGTTCGTGTAGCTTCTAGGTAATGTTTAACTTTTTCTTGGAATTTAAGAAGACATTCATGATACATCTGTGGAAAATATCTGGTACTGTTTACTGAGGATGAGGCTAGATAGGTTTTAAAGGTTTTTTTTGACACAGGTTTTTTTTGACACAAACTCTTGTGGGCCTAATGTGGAAAGATTATCTTATATTGTTTATACCTCAAATTGTCACACTTTGTGAAACAGTGGTTGGGTTGTAAATATCCATAGTGTTCTAAAGTGGCCACAAAATTCTTATAACATTGACAAGCAAGGAGAGGATTCAGATGTGTTCAATTTAGTGACCCTGAAATGCACAAAGAAATTTCATTAGATATGTGTGCTAAACTGTAAGGCCTAGGATTCCAAAGAATTGAAGCTCCCAGTATTTAAAATTGTTGGATACTAGAATTTCCCAAAAATGTACCAGCTATAATTTTGGTTGATCGATTGAGGTAAAAAGTGAACCACTCATGAACATCATGTTTTAACCATCGGATGAAGTTTCAAGTAGAACCATGTTATAAAACCTTCCGCAAATCAGAAGCTTATGTAAATTCTGACTGTAATTAAATCCTACCATATCCTACTGTTCAGCACTTAAACCTGAGGGTAGACTTCTTTCTTTCAATTGTTGTTTGTTTTAACAATTGTAGTCAGCAATTTCCATTTCCTTTGACAAGCAGTAGTGAATGTGCAAATATTTAAGAGGTATTAGTTTGAGCATGTACTGAAACATTGCAAAATGTTAGTTTAAAGACCTCTGGCAATATATTGGACATAGTGTTTTCTTGTACCACTGCTTCATTTTTTCATTAGATAATGTAGGGCATGCGGTGAAATGTTCTTGATGTTATTTGTTGTCTTAAGTTTTTGTGAGTTTAGCTCTGTGAAGGACCTTGAAGTTTTATCCTTCAAACTGCTGTTTCATCTTTGTAAGGGGCTGAAATTTGTCCTGTCTCCCAGATACTTCAAGGGGCCAGAACTTCTTGTGGATCTACAGGACTATGACTATTCTTTAGATATGTGGAGCCTTGGATGCATGTTTGCAGGAATGGTAAGGATTGGCCTTTCTTGATTATTCTTAGAATAAGGTAATGTTCCTTGCTTGGAGTGCCCTCCATTGTGTATGGATCTGGTTTTGGGCAACTCTCCTTGCCTACTCTGCATTATTTACTCATTACAGTTATTCTTTATGCAGATATTTCGGAAGGAACCATTCTTTTATGGTCATGACAACCATGATCAGCTTGTCAAAATTGCTAAGGTAATGACAATTTCAGGGTTTGGCTGATTACAAATTATAGGCATATGATGGTTATTATGTGGACATTTTTGTGAAATATTATATATTTTTGTCATTCTTTATCTTTTATATTGATGTTCATGCCAAAACATATTTTCTAGGGTCATGCAGTGAGTAGGAATTGATTTTCTGTTACTTCATTTGCCTTGATGTTTTTAATTTTGTTATGTTGGCCTTATGTTATTTCTAGGGGATAAAAGGCAAATCATATGAATTACGGTAGTTTATCTACCAATGCTGCATTATTCTGTATACAGATGGCAATAAAATCTTTTCTTATTTAATATTTATCTGTCTATAAACTCACATACCCTTTGGCTGCATGTCAATCTTGGGCTAATACCACAATAGCTATTTTAAGATGCTTTGGATATGATCTATCAAATGATTGATGGTCATGTTTTGTATCTATGTTAATTATCTATTTCTAGTAGGTATTTGTGGTAAAATCAAGTCTGTATTGACTTCAAATATGTCATATTCTATATACATTGAAGAACATGCTTCCTGTTAAGAAGTTATTAGAAGGAGACAGATGTGAACTAAGGATTGATGTGATGACGACACTAAAGAAAAGAAAAGGGTGCACTAATGTAACATGCATTGATCATAAAGTTGGATGTCTACTGAAGTTTGTTTGCTTTAAAAGAACAAGCTCTTAAATCTTGACAGGTTCTAATGATATTTTGGGGATTTACTCCTTTATAACTCAGCTCTTCAAGGACATTGCAAGACATTTTGAATTAGTGCGCTGAAACATTAGGTTCTATGGTGCAGGTATTATTTTTGTTGTGTGTGGTACTGATCTACTTGACCAGGCAGGGTGCGGATTGTTGTTGGTTTGAGAGCCCAATGTCCAAGAAACCTCTCTTTCCTTTATTTTATTTTTGTTGTTTGAGAAGAGAAGATATCAACTTCGTAGTATGAGAACCAAGCAACCTGACTGTAGGATGACATTATAGCCCAAAAATTTATTTGATTTGTTAACTGTCCAGTGAATACTGGCTTGATGACAACTACCAGAATATGGTGCTGGTTAATTGTGTTCTAATATTGTGTAGTACCTTCAGCTCACGATGTGTTTCATGAACCAATACACTTGAGAACTCATGGGTGCTGCAGTGTCCTGGCATGGTCCAATATCAAATTTGCAGTGTATTTGGCATAACAGGCATAGATATGTTGCCTGCATTTGTTTATAATTTGTTTGTGAATTGAAGTCTTGACTAGTAAATTTCATGCCTGCCTAACTGCTGTCTGATTGTTGTTTGGTGTAATTCCAGGTACTGGGGACTGATGAGCTAAATGCTTATCTGAACAAATATCGTTTAGAGCTTGATCCTCAACTAGATGCTCTTGTTGGGAGGTGTGTGCAATGTTTCTGCTAGGGATTTAATTTTTTCATTACACAACAAAACATGACTGCCCTAACCATTGACCTTCTGTATGAACATCTTGTGTGGCTGCATTCACTCCTCCCCCTAGACAGATTAAAATTTCAAATATGACTGCATTCCCTTCACTAAAAAATAGAGCAATAGATGAACTCGATAGTTCCTCTTTGGTATTGATGTGTGCATTTACTATTTTGCAGGCACAGCAGGAAACCGTGGTCCAAATTTATTAATGCTGACAATCAGCATCTGGTTTCTCCAGAGGTCATTTATCTTATGTTTTGTAAAACCATCTGCTAAATAAATTTTTAGCTGCAATGCTCGTATAGTTGTATGGTTGATGTTCATTCTTTGGAGTTATTTGACATGCAGGCGATTGATTTTCTTGATAAACTCCTTCGATATGACCACCAGGATAGGCTGACTGCTGGAGAAGCAATGGTATTCTTACATGGGAATTTTTGCCATTATATTTCTGTTTTTCTTGTTTAACCTTGAACATGGATTGTGTTGCCCACTTTCTTGCTGGCTTTATCTTCTTTTTATTTTAATTAATTTGGCAAAAGTTGACATCTTGTAATGAGACTAGGCATTGGATGGAAGTACATGCTATATAGAGAAGGGCAAGTATAACGTTTTCCTGCGTGTGCTGTTTGGATATACCACTTGGAGATGGAGATATGAGTGTTTGATATTCTGTACACTGATCCCTTACTTCCACCCCATGAACATTTGCAGAAAAATGTTATTTGATACTTAGCCAGATAATACGGATAATAGAAATTTATATTCATCTAAACATAGTTTGCAAAGTTTTAGTTTGATAATTGTATCCCCTCCATAATTCTTGGGTATACTAATATAATGGGGTTGTTTCGCTTTTTGCTGCAGGCCCACCCATATTTTGCACAAGTGAGGGCTGCCGAGAGTAGCAGGACACGTGCACTGTAGCCTGCTGCATGGAGTTCTCATCTGAACCGGACTCCATACCATTGCTCAAATGATATTGTATGATGCTTACTATTATATAACCCTACAAAACTTTGTGGCTACCTTGTGTGAGCAATAGGCTGTAAGGGTTTGTGGATAGATGTTTACTGTTTGATCAAATTACTTAAAAAGTTTGTCAAGAGAAACGTAAAACAAAGTTCAAGTCCTTGCGTGTTCGCATGGTTGCCCTTTTGTTTGCATTTTATTTACCGTTATGGTTGCCTTTTTGTTTGCATTTTATTTACCGTTGTGCCACCTTCTCGAGAAAAGGATGCAAGAAATTAAGACCCACTCAGTAAGAGCAACCATACATAGTTTCAAGTTTTGAAACATTTTATTCTTTACCAGTGTACGTGGGGTAATTTGATATATTGGAGTTTATATATCCAAAATGTCGAGCTTGTTCATTTATACTCTGATGATTTGTCTTCCCATTTTTGGCGGTCTGATTCGTAAATCCGAGTTATTCTCGTATAGGAATTGTTAGTAGCTATTTGTTCATTGAGTTTGTATTTTATTAATACTGTGAAATATGCTATATAAAATCCTCAAACAATTATTTATGGTGATTGTAACATTCGATTTTTCAAGTTTTGAGTTAACTATTTTAGGTTCTTCATTTATATTTTATTTGCATTAAATTATACATTTTAAACTTTTCTTCAAATGTTTTAAATTAATTAATGTTATGTTGCACTCATGTCATTTTTCTTGCATTCTTTTCTAGTTGATAGTCGTTCTGGCTGGACCATTCAGGACTCATTCAGGGGCATGAACAAGTTAGGATACGAATTTCACAATTTTGATGTAAAAGCTATCTTCTATCCGCCTGTACATTCATAGGTCTGGCAGTGTTAGAATTGACGGAGCTTATAATAACTGAAGGATACCCATTCCAGTTCCTGACGAATGGAATATTTCACTTAACAGCAGTTGCTTCCTGCAATGTGCAAGTCATTCACAAAAATGTCAACAAATTGAGTTGGCACTTTGACAAATGGTGGTGCACGCTGTTAAAAGTGGATCTTAGGTAGCATTAAAGTTATGTGTAGTACCAAGATACGTGACTTTTAAGTTATAATTGAAAACTGAAACTACTACACGATAAAAAATAAAAATTATACTAAAAGTTGGAAGTAGCAGTAGAATCATAGCAACACCAAATGAATTATAAAGCATTGCACTTCAAAATTATGAGTGTCCCTCAAGTTCATTGAACTTGCCATTATGGTCAAAGCTTGTGTGGTCACTGGTTATTCCACCTAAGATAAAAATTTTCTGGAGAGCTTTGCTCAACACCCTACCTCTTTTAATCACTTTACAAGGAAAATAATTGATTCTCAAATTTGCCAAATGTTTTTCTGCTCTACTGATAAGGATACATTTCATGAAATTATGAGCTCTAAAGATGCTCAAAAATCTTGGAAAATTATCACATTGAGCAAAAAATAGCATGATGTCCTTTGCTAGTTAGAGAAGAAACAATTAATCATATCTTTTAAATATGGTCAAGAGTACCCGTTCATTTTCATAAGCAACCACCAGGTAGTCTTGAGATGAAAATAGATGCATCAATAAACACTGCAGAGAGCCTCACACGTACTTACAATATTACACGCAATTAAATTGTCTTACCAGCCCAGAAGATGATGTGCCGGAGGCAGATCAAATTGTTATAAAGCATGCACCAAGATCATGTAATGTTGCTGCACACTTTTTGTGCCCCTTCTGACTCCGAAACTAATACTTGGTTAGAGCAGCATGCAGCTACAGAAATTGCAAACCAGTCGTAACGTGTTCTGGCTGCAAAATATTTCCTTTTCTATGAAAAGAATCACTAAGGAAATTTATAAGTAATTATCTATATCATTATACAAGTTCCGTGAAGAAAAAAAGCACAGAATGATCAACCAGCCCCTCTTGACATACACAAACACATCATAAAGACTGCAAAGAGCATGGACATGAAATATTTTTGGGAAAGGGAACAATATCCATAAAGAGAGGTTATGTTCCCATCCTAGATCTGCATAATATTTCCCCCCAACATATATTCACTTCTTAAGATGAGGGAAGCAAGCAAAAAGGTCACTCTTTGGGTGCTTTGCTTCAGCATGCTCCTTGCACTTTACCTCTGAAGTTGTGCACATGAATGTTTGCATGCACACCTTGCACTGCATTCACAATTAAACAGAGCATTCCCAAACAATCAGCAAACATAAGAAGTTCGCTGCAAGAGCAGATGATATACGACATCAACTGAACAGTATACAGTTAAACAAAACAGCATGGATTCCAGTGATGCAATTACTTAAAGAGGTCATATTAAATAGTGTGAACACATCAAACTCCCATCAATACTTATAATACAGACAAAGATTGACCAAAGTCTTTTCTCACAAATAATTCTAATGCATGCATGAAACTAAACATCCTGCATACATGAAAAGAACTTTACAAAAGTAATCAACAATTTTGATAAATCAGCATGAAGCAATTCCTAACAGTAAAAAGAAATCCTCTTAACATAACTACAAAAAATTATATTGGAAAAAATAAGGAACCAGTATTAAGTTATACACAATTAATATCAAGTGTTCATATTTAAAGAGAATTGTATTATAAATGAAGGCTCCAAGGGCTCTTCAGTCCTCTAACATTAAAAACTATTGTTAACTGACCCATTAGACCTAAGATTGCGCAACCAAATATGAGAGTTAGCAAGGAAAAACAAGTCTGCTGCCAATGTGTCTGCTCTCCATTAAAATGAATATCCACCATTAGACTACATACATAGCAAACTACTCTTAATACCGAGATGATAATCGAGCACTTTGATCCAAATTGCAGGCACCATTACACTACATTAATAGCAAATTAATCTTAATAAAGCGATGACAATCGAGCACTAACATCCAACTTGCAGGGCTAGCATAACCATAGCCAAACTTGAATTTATGAAATTGCGTCATCTTTTGAGAATAAAACAATAAATATATAATTATTCAAACGAAATAAACATATCGGTTGTGAATATATTGCGACTATTAATATATCCATATATATATATATATAACGCAAATTTTAGAACACACAAAATTACCTGGATCGACATAGCTTTCTTGTTTGATTCCAATTGGCTACCTGCCCAAAAAAAATCAAAAACAAAATGGAGTCAATATCACAACAAATATCTGTCAATTACTTCACATCCTTCAATAAACAGAAACAGAATCATACAAACTGCGAGAGCGAGAAAAAAGAAATTGATTAATTTCACCTTTGTTGGCGGCTTTTTGTCTCTCCAAGTTCTTCTCGCGCGCCATCTTGGACTTTTGGCCGTTGCCTCCTCCCATGTCTGAGTTATCGATTGATTACTTGGAAGCCGGGGACTTGAAACCCTAATTTGCGAAGAACTACAGAGAGTCGAGTAAAATTTGAGGATCCTTGGGCCTTTTATTTGCGGTTCAGAGAAAGTGATTGGGTTATTCAAACAGCAGTCACCGACCAATTGCTTTTCGCGGTTGCGGTTCATTTCTAGACGCTTTTTCCCAAATGAATGTCGAACTCTTATTGGTTTAGTCTCGTGGAGTTGACTCCTAATTGGATATTGTCGTCAAGGAAGAGTAATATTATATCATTTTTTATTATAATATATTTTTTAAAATTATAATTATTAATTAATACAAATAAAAAATTATAATTAAATAATTTTTATTGCACTGTAATGTAACAAGCAACTTGTTATGTATGTATGCGTCTCTTGCTCGCACGATCGCTCACAGTGCGAGCTGACAGCTGGGTTAGCGGAGAAGTCCCTTTCAAATGCCGCCCTTTACCTGCAAAAGTTGGGACCGACAACCGAATAGTATCAGCGGTTTAACACCCGAGTATACTTTGCTCTTCTCTGCAAAGTACTGGTCAAGAAGACCAAAACATTAATCTGTTCTTCTGTCTCCCTCTGAAAGCATTAATTTTATCTCGCTCACAAAAGGCTAAGGAGAAAGAGCCATGGAGCTTTTCCTTGAATTCGTCGTTGCCATTGCTGTTTCTTTCCTCTTTACTTTTTTTCTCGCCAAAATTCTTTCCGGAACTTCTTCTTCTTCAACCGACTGCAGGTGTCATGTCGTGTCTGGTTTGAAACCTTGTAATCATTTGATACGAAAGGTGGTTACTTGTGAGCGTAAACTCGAAGCTGAAGTGAAAAGGAAGGGCTCTGACGGTGAGAAAGGAATAGGGTTTGTTTCAAATGTCGAAGAAATTGATACTTTTGGCGAGTCAAGACGAGAAAAGATTTTAGTTGAAGAAATTTTGAATGATAGTAGTGGATCATGCGACGATGATGGCAAGATTGATAAGCATGGAGTTTTAAGAGAAGTCGAGGGGGAAGATTTAATCAGAAATTTTGTTGATGAAGATTCTGATAAGTTTGGTGGTGCGTGTGAATGTGAAGAGAAATTCGCTGTTGGAAGTACTACGAGTGAGAAAATTGCCAAATTTGAGCCATATTTGAATAAAGACGAAGTGGGTGAGGCCAAAAGTGAAGACATGGAGGTTTCAGGGAGTGAATATGATAATGAAATTGGTGAAGAAGATAATGGTAAGAGGGGAGTACTTGAATGTGAAGAGATCTTGATCGATAGAAGTAATGATGGTGAAAAGATCGCTAATATTGAGACAGAGTTTAATAAAAATGCCGTGGGTGTGTCCAAAAGTGAAGAAATTGAAAGTTTGTCTTGTGAATGTGAGATTGGTAAAGCAATCAAGAATGAAGCAGAAGCAGATAGTGTCAAGGAACTATTGCTTGATGAGGATGATGATTGGGAAGGAATAGAGAGGACTGAGCTAGACAGGCTTTTTGGTGCTGCGGTGGCATATGTTGGGAAAACGAGTAATGCCGATCGAATTTCAAGTATTGGCAATGATGTGAAAATGCAGCTGTATGGACTTCACAAGATTGCCACTGAAGGTCCATGCCACGAGCCTCAACCCATGGCACTGAAGCTCTCTGCTCGTGCAAATTGGTATTTGACTTCTTCTTTCGATTTTGAGGGTTATGCTTACATATCATATTGTGCTTGGCTGCTTTCTTGTTGTTGCTGATCCTGTTTGCATTGATGTGCTTGTTACCTTCTCATATTTGGAACCATTTTCGTTTTTTGGATTTAGGTGATTGTTTTCTTAAGTGGTAGTGATAATAGAGTCATGAAGCTAAGTTCCAGGGGTGGAAAGCAGTTCCCTTGTATGAATTTAAATCCATGTCATTTAGAATGTTTTTGAAGTTTATTGGAATTGTATATCTGTTTGGTGTGGCACTGGCCTTGAGTTGCTTAGGGCACAAGTAGTTTCATATAAGGTTGAGTTTCTGAGAAATGATTGCCATTAAACTTGTATGATCTAGTATGCTAATCTCATTTAATAGAATGAATTATGAATGGTCCAAGATGGAGCCATATGTCTTTGTGGCGCATGTAGAGTTTCAAGAAAATAGATATGAATGTCTGTGCAGCAAAAAATGTGAAAAACGACTTGATGTTAAAGAGGACTAAAAGAAGAGAATTTAAAACATGCACAAGTGGAGGTAAGGAAAGGTATTTCAGTATCCAGGAAAGTGAGTGAAAAAGAGAGAAAGGAAAAAGAAAATCAATATATGTGCTTGGCTAAGATGAATGGTATTGGATTATTGGTTTAGCCTAGCAGAATCCACAGATAAGTTTCATCAGATAGTTTAAACTTATTACTTTCTCCAGGAGGTTGTGTTCAACAATGGGAAGTTTTGGATGGTTTCATCCTCCTTTCTGTCTCTTTTAGGTGTACATCTTTTTTCTCAGTTACATTTTCAAGTCCTTCCAAGTTTAAGTTTCTTTTGATCATATACTTATGTTTTGACTGTTATTACCGTCTCATTGAAGCAGACAAAACTGAATATTGTGCAAATTTTGTGAAATATTAATTTGATTTACTGGCCTTCCATCCTGGGGGGAAAAGCAAAAATGAATAGTTACATCTTGAGTGCTATACATATGGAAATTTTCAAATATCTGTATATTAGTAGAATGAACTTAATTTAACAACAAAATCAAGGCCTTCCCCTGCAGGGCTATGCTTGACTGTCGGACACATAAAAGCTTACAAGTGACTGACCAGGGTAACTGTTGTTTTGTCGTAGGAATGCATGGAAACAACTTGGTAACATGATTCCAGAGGTTGCTATGGAGCAGTATGTTTCTATTCTTTCAAGAAGCATACCTGTCAAAGATGATACTGGCGTAAGTCTTTGTTTTAAAAGCAGGACTGCTGCTAGTCTTTCAGTGCTCTCTGCCATAGATAATGTGAGGATCATATTCTTTTTATGTTTTCATTGGTATAGGGAGATATTAAACAGGTTTCTGCAGATGCTGAAGCATTTGTTAAGCTAGCTTCTGATCTAAAGACATATCAAGCAGATCAACTGGGTGCTTTAGACAAGGTAATTTGATGAAAAGTACTTCATCCCAGTTGACTAATAATGAGGTTTAAAGTTTTTTCTTTTTGTTCCCATTTTCTTATTTGTTATGCATCACTTCTCTACAGGAATGTAGATCAGCTAATGCCTCATCTTGAAGGCTTTTAGAAATGACTGGTTCTTTGGTTCAGACACCTTGAATGAGGTACAAATGTAGTTTTTTGTTCATTTTTGTTCATGAATTTGATTTCCTGAGTGCCTGGCATACCAAAGCAGGAATGAAAATCTCTGTAAAGTGATGTGTATATTAGTATCGTGTTCTGCTGCAAATGATAAATAAAACGATGTCATTATTTACTTAATGCATATTGCAATATGAGAGTGTATCCTTCATGCAGATTTATTGCAAAAGGAGAAATGTATTGTCTGTGAAAAGTTATTCCTTTCAATACATGCTAAAAATAGCTTAGTAGAATGATTAAGCTAAATGATTCCTCTCAAGTCTCAATGGAGATTGGATTGATAGACTCATCCGTTGTTCTTGTGAATGGTAGAGATGACTCTTATGTGATCTAAATTCCTTGATGTTCCCCGGGAGCCTTTGATAGATCATCTCTTTTCTTATTTTGTGAATATATTGTTTCTAAATTTACTGCAGTTTTTGCCCCTGCCAAGTTGTTTTTTATGGATTGCAAGTTGGTATTTAAGCATCTGCATGCATCAGATGTTAAAAGCTGACACTTGTTATGTTGGCTTCCTCTAATTCAGCCAAAAGGCATGCAATTCTCTTCCAATTTCTTTCATCGTAGAAGTAGCAAGTTCCGCACCTCGCAGCCCCTCAGCCATCGAGGATATGGAGTTTACTTGAGAGATTAGAAGCATCAGTCTATTTTAAAAGCAAGTAGATCGTGTAGTTGTTTGTGCCAATAAAAACATCATCAGTGTGTTAATGGCTACAACAATACTTTCCAATTCATTCCAGTTATGAGTTGGCTGTAAATAATAATATAATATGATTTCAGACTAGGGTATCTCCTCATTCATATGTTTCCTTTTGTTGGGTTTATTCAATTTCTTTATGTTGTATGCAAAGACATACCAAAGTCTTGCTGGGAAACTTGGGTCTTCAAAGCCACAGAAGTCATACAAGTACTTCTCACCAGGTAAACACACTCGTTAACTGAATGTTTGATAAATATAGAGAATCTTGGTTAGGGGACTCCTAATATACAATCCACCTTACATGAATTTGGGATATGACAAATAATACATAAATGCCGTCGTTTCAGTGAGATATGACAACATTAGGAATAACTTTGATGGAGGTCTATTCAATTTAGCTGTTGAAAGGAATTCTAGTGGATGAAATTTGGGATGACGGCTTAGCCTTAAGGCGTAAGTGGTCCTACAAATGTCAACTTCTCAAGGCATAGGCTAAAATCATTGAGTGAGCCCCGTCATAATCAATAGTTTGCCCTCCGACTTCTCCTCCGAAAACCCCGAAGTAATACGCACCGTATTGTGAAAACGGTGCGTTTCATGTCGTTTATCATGCCCGTTGCTTACTGTGGCAGTTTCAACAGTTGGAGAACTCGAACAAGTACGTTTCGGATCTTACAGACTCCACTTGCTGAGTCACTTGGTTTTGCAATCCCTACATTTCCTCCAATCTGAAGAAATTCATGATCTACGCTTTCTGAGATCTGAAAAAGTTCAATCAACGCCGGCAAAATGGGTGTTGTAATCGAGGGCTCCATCTGGGAGCCAGGTCCATGTCTGTATATATTCATATTTCTGTGTTGCTTTGTCACTATATTTGTCCTTCCTTATGTATCCAACAAATCTTCTTCCTCTTCCTCTCTTTTTGATCACTCAACCTCCTCTTCCTTCCTTCGCTTCCAGCGTAACTTTCTCCTCCTATATTCCCTCGCTTCAGGTAACCTTGTTATTTATTTTTTTGGTATTTTATTCGACGCTTTAAAATTAGTTTCTGTTTGGTTGCAGAGTTAAATATTTCAAAAATGAAATATAATTTGGATTTCTTTTTTTTGATTTTTCGTTTGTTTGCTTTCAGTGATGGAAGGTTTATGGTCGGTGTTTGGAGAGTACGAGCTGGTTTACCACGGTGTCGGTAAGGAACAGATGGTTTTATTGCTGTGTGTTGGACACGCGGCTGCTCTCTTTGTTGGGAGTTTTCTAGGCATGATCTCTGATTTGATGTAAGTGAACTTTTTCTTGTTACTCGATTTATTGGTATTGTTATGCATCATTAATACAGTACTAAAAAATGGGAAATTACTTTCCACTGAATGATTTGAAAGCGCAGGTTTGAAAACACCAACTTTTAGCATAGACCATTAACTTTTCTACTAATATTTCACGTCTAGTCATTCCTGAATTTGAATCCTCTTGTGTTGTGAACGACCATGTTAAAGTTTAAATACAAAAGTGTCCTGTTTGATAGGCTTAGCTTTGGGATAAAAAGCATTTCAATATGGTTTATGGCTGTAGTTTTAGGGCAAATATAGGATTTGATTCTAGAGTGGTTGTGACACTCTCATTTGTTGCTAGTAAAATAATTTGAATTATTGTAAATATTAAGGAGATTTAATAAACACTTTCTATTTGATGAACTAAAATATAGCACATTGGATTTGGTAGATTGATTTGGTAATTAGAAATAAAATTGGATTGGTAGATTAATTGAGAAGTTCTTTGTCTTACACTTTGATAACATAGTTGTAGAATATAATTTCTTTGGTAGAAATTACAGACTTCTCTGAATGTACTCTAACACAACTGATTTTTTCACGCATGTATGAAGAGGTCAAAAGAAAGTTTGTTTGGTCTTCTTCATCCTACACCTCTTTGTCGGAATATGCAAGAGGATTACTATGCATCCAAGTTTCTGGGTAGCAAATATATGCCTGCCACTTGCCTCCTCAATATATTTGTTCAATTTTGAGACATGGGTGGTTATTGAACATGAAAAGGTTTGTGTGAATAAACTTTCAGTTATTTTCTTTTATATTTGACATGGAGGCAGTAATTTTGGCCCAGATTTACTCATTTATTTTTCATTTTATCAAGTGATTGGTTTCTGTTTCCTTTGCCTTTATAACATTTCAAGACTAAAGTGATGGTTTTGCATACAATTCCTCTTTGCAGCAAGGGCACAGGCAAGATACTTTGAGTGACACCTTTTGGCTGATGACATTCTTTGAGTCTGTGTCGCTAATTGGAGGTCAAGTGCTTGCGAATTGGCTAGTGGGTAGTAATGTGGAAAAAGGCATAGCACCTCCCTCCATGGCGTCCATCTTCCTGGCAATAGTAGGAATCATTTGTGTTGCCAGAGGATGGAGAGAAAATCCACAAATGGCATTTAAAGATTATAGAACATCCTTCTTTACATATATTTTTGGCGGTAAGAATTTTGTACTGTAAGATGTGTCTTTTGTAATCTACATAGAGCAAACTCATATTGCTTGCACTTTTTTGGTTGGATTGTTTATCAGTTCTTATTATATCTTGCCAAAGTGCTCCTCATGTTATTCTTAGTCTACTAAACTACCTACCGTGCGTTTTGAAGTAGCAACAGCATCCTAGTAATTAATGTATTTGATGTCTAAAATGGCACACAAGGAGCTGAAGAATTTTGGCGATGCATATGAAAATTATGCAGGGTTTAGTGAAGTTTTATTATACATATTATTTTGGATTAAATCTCTTATTGCGTTATGAGAAATTTTCATCTTTGCTGACTTATGATAACAGATAAGAGGATATGGCTCTTGGTTTGGGCTCAAGCTTGCCTTCAGTTCTCCATTGCATTATTCTGGATTCTGTGGGCCCCAACATTGGTGGTATGATCATCCATATATTTAGGAAAACTTGAAAGTTGCTTTTCACTTTTGATTCTGTTTCACATTCCTCCTCTCATCTTTGTGCTGCCTGTAGCTTGAAACAATTTAACCTATGGCTAGCCTCCCAAGTTTTTTGTTAGTGTTTATTTTGTTTGAATATGTGATTTTACGACACAGGAATGTTGGTGGAACCTAAATACCAACGGAAAATTCTACAAATTATATTGTAGCTGCAATTCTTTTAATTAGGATAATGGTTGTAATTTCACTGAAAGTTCAGGACAAATGATGCTTTAAAACTGGGCAGGTGTCCAAAAAGGTAAAGATCCAGCAGCTTGCACTCGGTCTAATTAACGGGTGAAAATTGCTTCCCTAGTGCATAATGTTGACAGAATCTGAAACACCTAGAACGAAGCCAAAACCATTTCTCAGAGAATGATGTTTCTTTGTTTTTCTTTTCTCATTTCTTTTGTTAACCTCCTGTTGTCAATTCCATTTTCACATTTAACTTGTGAAATTGGAAAAAGAAATTCTCAAAGTCCATTATGTGAAAGAAGAGAACAGTGAATGATTCTCAAAGTCCATTATGTGAAAGAAGAGAACAGTGAATGATTCTCAAAGTCCATTATGTGAAAGAAGAGAACAGTGAATGATTATTTTTTAATTGAGTAAAGATGGGAGTTATGATTCATTGAATTGGAGTTAACTTTTCATTTTGTTTAGTAAGTATAGAGTGAATGGTTCAATTAATCATATACAATTGAGATATTGTTGATAAAAGGGAAAAATATGAAGATGCTAACTTCAGGTGATCTACTGATATATGAATTATTTTATTCACATGACTTTAGGCTGATGGTCGAGAAGTGCATCTGGGGTTGATATATCCATGTTTGCTTGGTGCAAGAATGTTAGGAAGCACAGTATTTCCATTGCTCATTAGTGGACCATCATCACTTCGAACGGAGGATTGCTTACAGTATGCATTTGTTGTACTGGGCTTTGTTTTCTCTATAATAGCATATGATTATCAGGTATGGGTGGAATGGGTTTAAGAATTAAGAAAATATCTCATATTTATCTGTTTTGATTTCTGAAACTAGTGATAAGAAGTTACATGTTTTAAATACACTTTGCAGGAAATTGGAGTCTTAGTGACACTATTCTGCTTGTTTCATGCTTGTGTTGGCTTGGTTCTACCGTCGCTTGCTCGATTGAGGACCATGTATGTTGAATAAGCATCTTTTCTTTTAGTGTTATTGACTGTGTTATCTAGTGAATTTTCATTGTCTGATGCCTATGCCTTTTATTATTTTTCAGGTATGTGCCTAATGAGTTGCGTGGAGGGATGATAAGCCTTTCTCTAGTTCTTGCAAATGTGGCAATTCTACTTGTTCTGTTGCAGGTATGTCTCTGATTAAGAAATTTAATATTGGGCAATGCGGTTTGATTGCCATTTATTGGTGGATTAATGACTTTGAAAGAAGAAAATGCAGTGCAATGGAGCAGTCAAACTTTTCTTAATGTCATGCTTGTCCACCCATACCAGTACGGGAACAACACCTAGGATTAGGATCTTCCTATCTATTGCTGTACACGCCTGTTTTATGCAGAATTACACTGAGTTGGCTGGCATAGACAATTCTGGAAAAAAGGGTCTCAGGATTTCATTGATAAAATCTCTTGGGGTGACCTCTTGTTATATTTTAAACAAACTAGGTTAAGATGACATTTATGAGAAGATATTTTGATACAAACCCTTTCAAGAGAAATAAGTCTATATTTTGCTGTGGTCAAGATTATCATCCTAATGCTCTAGCAGGTTGGATCTGATACAAGTAGTTTTGAGTTTGCAATGAAAAGCCCCAGAAAATAACTCTTTATTTTGCTGTAGTAAGATTATTAACCTAGTGCTCTAGCAAGTTGTATATGATACTAATAGTTTGGGTTTGCATGAAAACCCCACAAACTAGAACGCAGCACCGAAAAACCATGGAGAATCTTCTTCGGATACAAACCCTTTGATAGAAAGAACACTTTTTTGCTGTCAAAATTATTGGATTTAGTTGGAAGTTGAGTTAAAATTCTCTTCTATTTCTGAACAAACTTTAGGTTAGTAAATATGTTAATAGCTAAAACACAAAATTCTTGTGGCTATAAATACTGAAATCTTCTAACTTACGTATCATGATTCTTGCTTTTAATATATATATATATATATATATATATATGGAACAAATAAGATGGTTTTGTAAGGACTATACTCTACTGTACTCTTCGCTTATGACCAAGGCAACCCTTTTCTTTTTCTTTATGTGTGTGAAATCGAAATAGATTGATATCTAAATACTCATTTTTAGAATTTGAAAAATATATTTTTTTTGTTCTTGATATATAAATTTATTTGTTTCTTTGAAAAAAAAAGAAAATTTGAAAATCAATACGTTTACATTTGTGCCCTTATAGATGTTGAATATTAACTAGTAAACATTTAAAACAAATATAAAATCGTATGTATTCATACATATAATGAAAATAATCTTGATGTAAATAATATTGTGGTTCATAGTGTTGTATGAAAAGTAATTTAATTTTTTTCAGAAAAAAATTGTATGACAATTCTTATCTAACAATACTTTTAACTAGTGCAAGTGATGAAAATTCTCTATTCTTGATGAGTGAAGTTGAGGAAAAGAGAGTGCACTAAATACATATACACATCTTTGAAATTTTTTTAAAAAAAAGTGATAGGTTTTACATGGGTATACCTAAGTAGATTTAATTAGGTAAGGACAATTTGGAGAGAATTTAATGATGTTATTCAGACATTTTACATCAAGTAAAAAGTTTTAAAAAATTAGCTTTTTGTATTTAGTGTTAAATTTGGACACATCAAGTACAGGGTCAAAAAAATTTTTTAAAAAAATTCTTGAATGTCTTTTTTTTTCTTAATAAAAAAATTATTAAACTTTTTAAGAGTACCGACAGCTCTCTTTTTCTTGTTTAGTGTTGCCAGACCTGCTTGTGAATGGGAGCGTGCTGGTGATTGGGCACTTTGACATGGCTACATCTGTTCTTGACTAAATTTCATTGTCACTATAGTGCATTGTTTCTTGTCTTTTCATTTTGTCCTAAACTAGAGATGTCTGCTTTGGTAATGTTGCAGAGGGGCTACTATCGGAACATGGAGAATGCAGCTATGGTAGCATTTGCAGCTCTCGGGCTGTTCACAGCGTCTGGGTGTATGCATGTATTGAAAGGTTGGGGCAAGCAACCTTACCAAAATTGGCACAAGCTGTGATTTCATTTTCCCATTATGTCTCAAGCTCAGAATGTGAACTTTTGGCATCTATCCACTATCACCTAGCTATTCACAAGATAGGTGAAACCAAAACTTATAAATCTACCTGAAGTATACAAGGGGGAAATTGAGTGTGAGAAGATGAATGAGATTAGGAAGTCAGGTTCAGGTTTGATAATCACTTGTCTGCTGTACACCAGGACAGAGTTTATCCACAAGTTATTTTTGGCCAATTGAATACAAATACAAGTTTCAACTTTCCACACCTTAGCATTAGCGGACGGCACCAGCATCAGACACCTTAGCATTTATTGGGTGATTTTTCAGCTGTAGATAAATGCTTGTCCCTAATCAGATGAAGAATTATTTTGACGCCTATAGATGGTGTACCAACTATGAGAAGCTGCATCTCTCAGGTGTTGGGAGAAATGTGTCAGGACCTGGAGTTACACGGGTGAGTCCAAAGATTATTCTCGGAGGATCCATGGTATGTGTAATCTAAGGAAGTTGGAATCATGTTAAATTGATATATTAATTATTTTATTGAGGTTAACTTATGATTCTTTATATTACTTCAGTTTTGTATTCCCGCAGATTTGCAAGTGCTTGTGGGTGTGCCTTTGCATTAGTGTAGCTTGCAGTGCTTTAAACATCATAGTTCAGCTTTAAAAAAAAATTAAGCAGTCTTTTCAACATTAGGAGCATCAACAATGGAGTGAGTATATGCTTGCTCTGCTTGGATTAATCATCAGAAGGCAAGACTATAAGCACAGCCAGTACGACCAATGGCATGCCTGATAGCTTGTTTTCTGATGCTCAAAAAGCAAACATCTATTTAGTCATTGGTATTAGATGGTGGGTGCCAGAAGTGATGTGAAATTCGCTCCAACCAAGAAAATTTTCAGAGTTCCAATAATACCCAGAAAGGACTTCAAATGCACGAATAAATGGAAACAAAAAATTTCAAATATTTGTCAATCAAAATACACAAATAATTAATCAAATTGTTCTTCATCCCTGATCCACTTTGTAGCCACCCATTTCTCCCCTTTGATTACAGGACAACTTCCATGGAGTGATGTCTGCAACAGCACCCAGCAAATCTTAACCCCGTTTTAAGAAAAGAGGCAAATTAAGGCAACGAAAATACTGTTCCTAAAGATCTGATATTCCTGCTATTGTGAATTTCAACGACATGCAACCCAGAATAACAGGATTTCATGATTCCTATGAATCAATATAACACTGATCAAAACACTGCCCTGGATTAATTGTGTTCCATGACGTGTCTGTGAATATAGTAAGATGCGTGGTTAACAAGGTAAGAAATGCTTACATGCTTATATCTATATAAGCATCCAAATGTTTCTCTAAACATCCCAGTGGATTTACCAAAAACTCAGATCATGAACAGAGGGGTACAAGATTTGCAGTATGAAGAGTAACTATAGTTATGGCTTTTGGCAACATGCGCCCCCCCCTTACCTGCACTATATATACATTCCTTAATAGCATAATGAAGCTTTTCTTTTCATCTCTAAAGTATTGGAAGTTAACATACTCTACAATTACTAGTTAATAAGTTTGGAAATGATAAAGGAATGTACATACTGGATCAATTGTACCATTTGGAAATAATGAATAGAATAGAAGTCCATCCCCTTGGCGTGGCTTCACTTTCAACCCAATGCATTCTTTGAAATCATAGGTTCCATCCATGTTCATGCCATTCTGTGTATCATAAGCAAAAGATGATTGCTATACTTGTTCAAGGAATGTGATTAGAAAAAAAAAGCAGACAGGAAGAATAGAGATGTTGATCTTATACCTCAAAAGGAAACATGGTTTCGCTATACTTGTTCAAGGAATGTGATTAGAGCAGACAGGAAGAATAGAGATGTTGATCTTATACCTCAAAAGGAAACATGGTTTCTCCACCTTCTTCAACACCAGTTAGATACAACAAGAAAGAAGCAACCTGTGTGAGAGTTGGCCAATACAATCATTATTATTGTTGGCAAAGTCTAACTCAGTAATGAATAATGATTGTAATCAAGTATTTAAGTTAAGTTATAAACTATGATTATTATGAAAACTCTTGTACATTCCATTCTGAGACATGGATTAATACACAATTCCAATAAGTAAATTTAAACAGGAGATGCAGCTTCAGAATAGGATAAATCATTTCAAAAGAAAACTGCTATCAGAAACACTGAATTCAATAACTCTGGTGCATTATAATTTCATTTGGGATGAATAGCAGATATTTTAGTAGAAAGTCAAAAGTGGTGCATTTATGTCTCTGCACATGCATGTGCATGTAGCACATCCCCTTCATGTATGTTCTATGAACTGTAAAATCTACAATTTAAAACAAAATAATAATGAGCAATGAAAAACAAATAGAGTTCAAGATATACCCTTTGGGTCTTTTGGGGGCCGTATTCATCCGGATTGAACGCGTCATAATGAGAATTATACTTCTGCCCAAGCTCATAATGCAATACGTTGAATGCCTGAAACAGGGTGATATCCTCAGACAATTTTAATCTAGCCCTGAAATGAAAGGTTAACTAATTCAACAAAAACAACAAACAATCAATTGATACAACAATTTTGTTTGTAGGCTCAAGTATCACACAAAAAAATGGTACAATTTCAGAAGGTAGAATGTTGATTCTTTGAACATACATAAAACACTTCTAATAGCTAAGGTAAAAATAAAAAGTTCAAAAAAGAAATTGAAGATTTCATGTTTCACCCTTGATGGTTTCTATAAGAATTTAAGGGCTGTTTGCATCCCTGGAGTAAAATAGACTAGCACAAATGAAAAACCAAAATTTCCAGATTAAACTGTAACTTGCCCCTACCAACTGAAGAATACAACTATGAGAATATTGAATCCTGCTTGTCAAATTGCATACATTTCAATTTCACTTCAAAAGAATTTAAAGAACTTTCCAAACTGTTCAATTTGAAATCAATAGACTTCACTGTAAATAATACCTCGCCATGAATCCTTGGAAGCTTTGAAGCTCTTGCAATTTTTTCCTCAATGATATCCAAAATTCCACTATCATCTTCAGATGCCGAAATAAACATGCCAGTACTGTTTGACAAGATAGAGTTAGCTTATACTAACATAAAGATAAACAAATAGTCAGTTTGCAGATTGTTTGCATGCAAAATTGCCAGATGCAAGCTTTTTATGAATCGGATGTTGGTGCATTAAGTTGAAATACAAGATTCTTTAAATCTTAATTGAGCAGTTCAAAATCTAAGGTTAAGGATGGTAATAAAGACAAGTTCCAGGCTTATTTCAGATTTTCATAATCACGTGTGAACTTAGATAGTGATGAATCTCCAATTATATCATATAAAATTCATGATCGAGCAATTGATTTACTGAGAGCCACCCTATAGTTATCAACATCAATAAAATATACGATTATGCAATGTTTTATACTAGAAAAATGACCACATGTATGCACACAGAACATACCTAGTTCTAATTCCCTGAGTGTTCTCAGTTGTTTCTCCCTTTCGCAAAGCCAAGGTTGATGGTCTAAGGCTTGGCTTTGCCATATCAATTATGCTTTTGCATTGTTCTGCAGTAGCAAAATTAGGGAAATATAAAGCACGTGGCCACCAGCTCAAAACCTGCATTGGATAGGTAAAAGATAGGAAAATAAAAAGTAGCTATCAGAAATCATGCAAATGGCAATTCCCACTGTTTTTAGAGTGGTTCTGGCTAATGTGAAACAAAATCTTAACAACCCACAGATGAATTATATCTTTATAAAACTCAGCCATTATACTAGATCCAAGTAGTGGGGGTTCTTCATGGCTAATTATTCAATTTCCTAGAGCATGTGCCTTTACATAATTATAGGTTCCATGCATTGGACTTTAAAGTAGGATCTATGAGGTGTAAGAAGCTGAGTACTCTGGGGGGCAAACAATAATGTCACTTTTTCACACCTTTCCTATCTCCTTCTAAATCAATCACTAGTTCATTGTAAATTATCTAAATTACTTTTCAGAAAGTTCCAATTCTACTTTAGGATTAGATCCTTACCAAAATAAATTTGAAGACACAACTACCCAACTCTATAAAGTAGCTTTTGATCACACTTTTTACCTAGAAAAGCCAGCTTTTAAAACCTTCAATCTCAGACCCTCAAAATCTCAGGAAAGATGTAATGTGATCTTAAAAGTAGGCCAACACGTATGGAGACGCATCACATGCACCATATAGTATGATCTTTAAAGTAGGCAAACATTATGAATACACATGCGTTTAGACAAGAAAAAAAAACCAATTAGAACCTTATCCTTGAGATTGGTTTAATTAAAACAAGCAAAAGCCAAGAAGAATGAATGAATCCAGCTCACAATCAAGACATATAGATGTCTGGGACTACATCTTACATAACACATAAATGTACATTGGAATGAAAAATGTTAAATGTAATTTCAACCACTAAAAATGCATAAATCTAACAGCTTAAAAGTTACGTTGTAGATTGCATAGAAAATTAAGAGTTCTTGGATTGCAATTCATTGAGTGGGGAGATTTCTTGATTGTCTAGTTGTTTGTCAACATCAAAAAAGGGATCCCAGAAGCCTTCTTCAAAAACAATAGAAAGCCAATAGCTAACCTGTATCCAGCTTACGTTAGACTATTGAACAATCTTAGAAGGAAGAAATTTTTCGTTGGTTCTTCCTAAGGAAATAATCCTACTCAGCATTTTTTTTGTAGGCTCACAGGCACTAAAAATATTTTAATTATTAATTTTAATTATTCATTCATATTTAAATCAATCACCAATGAAAGATTTTTTATATCAAATAAAGAGAGAATCTAAATCATATAATTAATGAATAAAATACAAACATTTTATTAGATAACATATTTTGTCCCTTTCCTTGTGTGCAGTCATAAAATCTCTGTGCAAATTGCTTCGAGATCAGTCCAAAGCAGTTATCTTGCAACAAATAGTAGAAAGCTCCTTTTATTATTGACAATAAACGCAATTATACCTCTAGTCATATATCACAGTAAGAATAATATAATCGGTAATCACTGTTTCTTGTGGCAAAAGCATCAATTAACAATCACTTGAGATCTATAACTGCTTTATCAAACAATCCAGTATTTAAAAACATCTAAACGAATGAGAAGATTATCATCATTAATCAAACACTCAAATAAGGTAAAAATAAAAAATAAAAATAATAAGTTGCGCGTTATACAACCTGAAATGGAATCTCCGTAATAGAATCATCGCCGGTATCTCCATTAGACATCAAATTGTATTCTTTTTTCACCGATTCTAGCACTCTCTCTCTCGGCGTCGCCACTGATTCATCCTGCCAATAAACAACCAAAATCGACGGCATTTTTTTCCTCAAAACAATAAAATGAAAATTCAACATATATCAAATTCTCCAGCTTCCCTTACTTTATAATCTTAATACATTACTGAGTTCCAACGAATATCATGCGGCGTTTTGTTCAACTTCAAAGAAGTTGAAAATTTTCAACCAAAAACAAACAAAAATTCTGCAAATTTTGAAAATGATTCAGATCTAATGGAAATTGAATGACAAGATAAAAAATAATAATATTAACCTGAGAGAGTAGAGAGGAAGCGAAGAGACCAGCGAGGAAGAAGAACAAGCAAGCGAGGAAGACGAAAGGCAAACCTATCTTCGTCTTCAACTTCAAGCTCCAATTTGGTCTGGCTTTGGCTTTCATTTCGTTTTACCAAGTCAAAATTCTGGTCTCTTCTACCGCCTGCCTTGTTTCGTTTGCTTTTACTTACCGTCCCTCTGCTGCGATCAACGAGGAACTTGTCAGGTTTGCTTGCTGCATATAAATAGTCCAACACGGCGGGAATTGTTTTTACCGGAGTGGGTAAATTACCAAATTATTCCCGATGCGGTAACAAATCAATGAATCCGACGGTCAAGTCTTGGGGTGATTATCTGCATGTAGTTTAATCTTTATTCGATGTTAAAATTTTAAATTAATATAATTTTATAATTTAAAATTTTTAAATCAGTCAATATAATCTAATTGTAAATATTATATTATTTTTTTATATTTAACTAACACATATCTAATATATTTTTATTCTTTTTCTCGTAAAATTTTTAATAAAAAATTACTATAAATTATAAAAATAAAAATAAATAAATATAAAAATGCCGGACTTGAAACCGTAGGATGTGTGTTAATTAAATATTTTTTTAATTACGAACGTGAATGATTTGACATGCATTTTGAAAACTCCAAGTCAAAATAGAAAAAAGGGGAGAAGAGGACGAGAAATGCGTGCAGAAAAAGACTACTGTTGGGTTGCCCGGCCCTGCTGGAATCCATTAGTCGGCTGAAGCCTGGCGTTTCAGTGTTGCGATGACGCATGAGTACGAAGATGATGAGTGGCCATAAGCAACGAATTGACGATGCTGGTTTTGTCATTACATTGACTCATTCACATTTCACTGCTGGATTCAAGTAAACTGGAAATGATTGGTCGGCCATCTGTTCCAGCATTTTATTCGTTGCTACGTTGAGTGTAAAAGAACCGTACGAGAAATCGAAGTCACAACCCCTTTGTCCCCAGTTAAGAAGTAATTTTATTTATTTTATACATACATATACATAAAAATTAAATTAATTTTTTTTAAAATAAAATTTATATATTATTTTTTAACTGTTATAATAATTTTATATAATTAATATATTATAATAAATATATATTAATTTTATTTTTAATTATTAAAAATATATTAATTTAATAATTAAAAATTAATACAATTTTTAATAAAATTAATTTTTTTTTATTATTTATATATATATATATATAATGAATTAATTCAAAACGTAAATTTAAAAAAATTCTTGTTGAACATACTCATGGAGTTCTTGGTACGAATAATAACGTTGCCTTGAAGCACAAATACGATATACACCTAGTACAATAGAAAGCAATTTGCGCCTTGTGGAAGCACGAGCAATTCATAAGGCAGCTGCGTGTATGCTAACAATTTCCACGTCGCTGCACGAGCCACGAGCTATACCCACCCCCGCTTTCCAGCCACAAAAAATGACATCCCATGACCGACCTAAACCTGTGGATAATCTGATTGATGGTCTATATAATGGATGGCGTCGAACATTTACAAATCCAGGAATCACCTAATACGCGAAGCTTGTACACAATTACAGACTAATTGGGCAACCAATTACTTGGCAGTTCCCAATTGGTCTGCTAAGAACGGGTCCCTGTCTGAGGAGTCCCTCATTCCACAAAACCATTTTTGTATGCAATTTTTTTCCTCCATGGAAATAATAAGTGGTCCCGAAGAAATACAAAATAGCTCCCTGTTTCATGCAGAGAGCTAAAGATCTTTCTTCCCTCTCCTCAGTGTTCACCAAGGGACTGAACATAGGAATTGGTTCAGGTTTCAGTCTGCCGCCCCTAACTGCAGTCTGGCTTCGGTAAATAAATGCTCAGACTAAATGTTTTTTGCTCCACAATTCCGAGTGCAACGCAAGTTAAGCTTGGAAGCGGCTATGGTTCATTTACAATCAAGTATCACAAAGCTCGGAAGACGTCCTGGAGGGTTTCTTTGAGAGCCTTGAAGGATGAAACAGGCGGAGGGACAAGCAGCTCTGCGGGCAGGAGCTGGGATCCTGGCTTGGAAATTGAGGTCCCTTACGAACAAAGGCCGGTATGTTGACACTCTTACGTATGCATGTACTAGTACCTCTCGTGATTCAGAAACATGTGATTTGCGCAATTGGTACCCGTGGATTAGGAAGATTCCATTAGTATTTCTTCTTTCAGAAGGATACCCTAGGTCATCTATCGAGATAGTTACCAAAAATTCATGGCATAAACAATCGTACAGCCCCATATCATAGTAGGGTTCATATTGTTTTACGTGAATCTGTCACCGATTTGACTTGAATTAAGAAGCGATCAAAGAAAACATTAAAGAATTGAGAGTAAAAAACATTACCGTTTCAAGTAAACTTGGGGCTTCTTTTATCTTGCATGCAAAATATGACAATCAATGTATTACCTAAGGTTGGTTCTGATTCATAGCAGGTGCTGGTGTACTCGTCTCAAGTAGATTCAAGCATATCTTGTCCAGCATATGATTGACCATACTCAACTAATACTTACTATTAATGGGTTCTGTATTAGGTGAATGAGTACTCATCCCTAAAAGAGGGAGCTTTGTATTCATGGGGCGAACTGGGACCAAGGCCATTTTTCCTTCGTCTTGGAGGTCTCTGGTTAGCAGCTTTCACGGTTCTTGGAGTTCCAATTGCAGCTGCAAGCTTTGATCCTTCAAGGGCAAGTCAAAAATGAGAATTTTCTTTTGCAACTAAACAGTAGAATAGTAGAAGATTCCGTTAGTGTTACCATTGATCTAAAGAATTTCTCAATCACCACAGGTTGGGCTCCTAGGCACCAAAATGTGGGTGGGGTTTGGTAGATATTCAGTATCTAGGTTAAAAAAATGAGACCAAATGGGTTACATAGAAAGATTAAACCGGCTACACAAGTTTAATTTGCTAAAAATCCACCACTTTTCTGTTACAATTTCATCTACTCAAACGCTGCAGGAGCCCCTAAGATTTGTGCTAGCTGCTGGAACAGGAACGCTTTTCCTGGTATCCTTGATCATCTTACGAATATACCTGGTATGCATACCTCTTTGTTCATGTTGAAATTATTTCATTAATTGAGTGTGTGGGTTTCATGTATTTATGTGATGATCAGTTAGAAGAACTCCTTTCCAAGAGGAGCTGCAAAGTATGACACATGCATGAAAATACTTAAGATTGTTTAATCTGTTTCTAAGTAGACAATAATGATTATAATAGCTTGAAGAAGCATCCTAGCCAAACATTTAATCATCGATTGTCCCCTAACAGTCATACATCAGATGGCAACTTGGTAGCCTACTTGATTTCACATACCATACTCTTAGGCTTGGCAGTGACATAACCATGGGACAAAATGAGCATTGTATCAGCAGAGCTGCCCACTTGTGGGCATCATAAAGTTTCCTTCATCAGGCATCTCAATTTGAACTAAATACTTGGACATAGACTGGAGATGAACTTTCCAACTGATCCAAGAGGGTGATAGGGAAGCTCGCATATAATATAGTAGCTACACATTTAAAGGCAAATGTGGACACAACCTGATAAATTGTCAAAGTTCTTAAAACCATATGCCACAAAAGCTCAAACTGCTTCTGTCTCCACCATTATTCTCTATTGAAACTTATTCTGTTAAATGATGTGGCCTTTCCTTTCAACAGCTTTCTTGCTCCATATTGAATTGATTACAACTTCATAAGTCTGGTGTAACAGTTTTATAATGTTGAACCATTTAATTTTGCATATTGCAGGGATGGAGTTATGTTGGTGATAGACTTCTATCAGCAGTCATACCTTATGAAGAAAGTGGATGGTATGATGGACAAATGTGGGTAAAACCACCAGAGGTTAGTACATTTTGAACGTATCTTTCCATTTCTCTCCACTTCACTTTCCCTCTCTCTGAGCTAGAAAGCAGAGGGAATGATTGAGGACATTGAGGACATAACACATAGCAAGGTCCTCAATATTTTATGGATTCTGGGAATCTGGAACTAATAAACTCCCTATAACAATACAATGATAAGAAAATATAGCAACTGAACTGGCCAGAAACTATATTCAGGCTTTTAACTTAAAAGGACAGCCTAGATGGAAAGAAGAAGCAAGAAAAGGTTTATAAAACAGAGAAAAATAGTTAAAACAACATTTTATTAGTGTTTATTAAACATTCTATGTCATAGACTCGTAAAGCTTCAAAATATTTTGACTGCAGCTGAATCTTAATTACCCTATAGACACTATAGCAATGGTCCACACCATTTCTGCCACCATGCATGCGTATGTGCTAATTTGCTGGGATATATGCATATAGTAGAGTTACAAAGATAGTGCAAATTATAGATCAGAACATATAACCACCTAGAAATTTTCATAAGAACACAATAAGTACTTCAGCATCTTAAGCAAACCATGAATTTTCACATTGCAATCAAAACTTGATATATCTAGTGTCAAGGAACCTAGATAACCCAACCAGTAACGCGATATTTTATGAAAAACTAGAGCACAGAGCCATGTAAAAGGAAAGTTTTGATACCAGAATAGGCAACATGTATAGAGAGCGCAAAGAAGAAAATACTGTTTGATTTTGCCTGCACCAGCTCAGCTCATTTACCACTTTAATACAACAAGACGTTCAACTGACAGCAAACAACTCCCAGGCAAAGCACAGTGATGATTTACCTCAGATTTTCTTCTTAGACTGAAATCTGCAGCTCATCAAATACAAGGTTAATATCTCCACAAAAGGAAAAAGATTAAAAAAACAAAAAGAAAAAAGACTAATATGTTGATTGTTGTTGAGTCCTTAAACTATACTCAACTGGAGTTTCTTAGGAATTCGAGTAGTCTGGAGTAATAACAGTACAGAAGACAGAATATAATCCTTCATTATAAGTAAATAATTTACTTTAAAAAGACAAGGAGGCAAAATAACTACACATGAAGTATACAAAACAACCTTCCCATGATTATATTGTTAAAGTCAATGAAAAAACCAAGAAATTCCAGCAATAGAAACATAAAGACAAAAGGTACAAGATATTATCTCTGTTGGAATTGATAATTTTACTGAAAACTAACAACTTGTTTTTCCCTCACAGGTCCTAGCTCGTGACAGACTATTGGGTGCTTACAAGGTAGTAATCAAACACAAAAGATCAATACTGTAATTTTACATGTAAAAGTAGATTATACATCCTGGACATGTTATATGCTAAACCATAAAACTTCATCTAGCAAACAACATATACAAAATGCTAAACATTTAAATTTATTACACATACCATGTAAGTACCACTCATGTGCACTGATAGAAATAAATGTAGATACTAAAATGTACGAAAGTACTGTTTGCTTCACACTTCAAGTAATTGAACACCAGTGTATTTTTGCTATGGATGTATCTGCTTAAAATGCTTTTAGACATTTTCACTACATTTGTTGGGGCTCCAAGATAGGATTTATATGTTTCTTAAATGAATAAGAATCTCACGGGCAAACTTTTGCATCTAGGTTAAGCCAGTCATTAAAATGCTGAGACAAGCACTGGTCAGAACAGGAGCATTACTTGTGACAGCAGTGTTACTATTCATATTTTCTACACCAGTGGAGCATTTCTTTCAAACTACTATGGTTACAAAAGAGAACCCCTCAAATGTCCCAGCTTCAAAGGCCAATAAAAAGTTCAATATGAGGTATAGACAAATAGAGCAACCCTCCCACTTCAAAATATTTATAATACTACAACTCTTACAATTTTCTTTCTAAATATGCAGAAAAGATGATTTGCTTCAATTGCCAGTGGAGGTGATGTCTGATGATGATTTGGCAGCGGCAGCTGCAGAGGCTGCTGATGGAAGACCAGTATACTGCAGAGATAGATATTATCGTGCGTTAGCAGGTGGGCAGTACTGCAAATGGGAAGATCTGCTAAAGTAATGAGACAAAAGGACACATTCATCATTTTTAGTTTCATATTATACATCTGATCTGTATTTTGTATGAACATGAGCAATTCTTATAAGTTCCATGTCCAAGGAAACTATTTAGATGATGTAAAGATACAGACACAACCAGGGAAATGTGCCAAAAAGAAATGAAATGGAAACCAATGAATGATTAAAAGCAGACAATTAATTGATCAATGTCAAGTAGAAGATCATATATAATTTCAACTTGCATAAATGCTCAAATCCTTCAACTGGAAAAGGGAAATTGACATTGAATTCAGTTAGGGTTGTAGCTTATTCTAACATTGTATAAAACATTGCTAAAACAAGAAACCAAGAGAAATAAACCTGAATAATAAAACTAGATCATATTTAGAAATACCATCAATTTCCTCCCAAGTCAGCCACCATCTGACTATAATCATAGCCAAATGAACTGTCAAAAGAAGTTTTGATTGTTGTCTTTCTTCTCTATAATGTCATCTCCCTTCCGAGCCAGATGAGGGATGCCAGCAAACAATCAAAAACTATTATTGCAGTAAGTGAGTGAAAACAGTTTGCTTCTAGAGCAGAGTAGAACTGAAACAAGAATAGCAGCACAAAGGCAACTGATCCCCCAACATCTTCCGTGGGTCATCTTTCTGAAGACCGAAAGCCTGAAAGATACACCTATTGAACAAGTTCTTTGTGATGGCCGGAAATTTTAGATCCTCCAGGTTATCCAAGAGTCACCTAGCTGACATTATTGCCAGTCATGGCTTAGCTTTATTTTAGCCTGGGATAGAAAAGATTACCATCAGCAAATTGTTTGACCTCAAGAGACGAAACTTTTTAAGATGCCATGGGGCTGAAGCATTTACAGGTTCTAAAAGTCCCTAGATATCCTCCTAGACAAGTTTCTTGCACCAGCCAAGAATTCTGAAAAGTGGCACTTCAACAATATCCCTGACTCTCCATTTCCTACTCTTTGCATCTTCAAGATCTAGAGTTCTATATGCAAGAGCGAGTAAATACATAGCTGGATGGAGCCTCCTGCAAATAAAAGAAATACATAGAAAAGCTTCAACAGCCAAAATTCAAGAAAATAGATTCACCAAAGCTGATTGTGCATGATGGTACATCAAAATTACAGTCAGGGAGAAATGTGTTAGTTTGGATTGGTCTATTAAAATGTCATACACTAAACAAACCTAGTAAGCAATGTAAACAACAAATACATGATATGAGGTTCCAGGTGAACATGTTGACTTCCAAGCACATAATAAAATGTCCTAAATTAGGAGGAATTAATAAATTTCAAGATTTCATTTCACATGAAATTTTATTATAAAATTAAGGGTAGATAAATCTCTTTTTGAAATTTCATTTACTTCTTTTCCTTCTAGTCCCTCAACTTTTGTACTTACTTGTCAAATTGTTCGCCCGCATCAAAGCCATCCCAATACCTTTGGCATGGGGCTGTTCGGCCCCTTTTATCTTTGCCAAATGTTTCAACATACCAACCACCTATGTCATGCATGCCACATCTAGGCTCAAACAGCCAATACCTGTTGCAACAATTCATCAGAGAAGAGAAGTGTGAGCAAACTTTACACAAGAGATGATATTCACAAATTAAAATTCTACCTCAACTAACTAACAGTAGAAGTCAAGAAAGAAGCTTCAAACCATAAGATTGAGGCATAATAAAACTGCTCTCAGGGACTTGCATTACAAACCAATTTAAAACAGATCCACTTCACTGGACAAACGGGGATTCTCTCATATTGAATCCAAAACTGAAATCAAACCACTCTCAAGCTATTTTCAAATAAAACCATATAAAGGCACATCAATAAAAGCACAAATATTTATTAATCACTGAGAGCCAGCAAGAAGGCATTGAGTTTTGAAAACAAATAATGAGCAGTGTTCACATAATTACTGTAAATGCTCAGCCAGAGGCATTATAGCTAAGAGAATGAACAAGCAATTCTAAGGCAAGAAGAAAACCATGCACGATAATCCTCATATGAGGAATATAAGCTCATTTCTTGCACATGTTAAAATCACCTAAAGCTATTTGCAAAGGGACAGCATTAGAAGGTCAATAACCATAAATCAATTTCATTTAACCAACTCCAAATGATTGAGTAAGGATTTTATTACAAACGTTGCATATTTATCTGTAGCTTGTATACTTGACACAACTTACTTGCTAGGTGGTAACCGAGCTCTAGTACATCTACACTCACAAACAGAAACTTCACCTCCCAGTTGATACCAGTGCAAATGCTTAACCTGAAAAACCAGTGCGAAAGATATATCAAGAAAACGTAAGAGACATATGAAACATGGCGTGAATACAACAATATAAGCAAATATAATAGCATCTAAGTTAAGTATGAAATGATGGTTAACTACAAATATGGATTCACAATCTGATGTGTGTCACGAAAACCTAAAATTTTCGAGGAGTCAGATATGTTCCTTGACAGCAAAACTTAGACAAGGACAAGGAAGAACTCTTGAGTATGAGAACCAGACAGAGCAGTGAGGCAAGATGCAAATGATGGGTAAGATGTATATTAACTGAAATGTCTGCCAGATAAAAGAAGTTGTAGAAAATGAAAGACCCGGAAGCAACTAAATTTATAAATAGTGGAGCCACAGAAAAACTGTAAACACAATATGATAAGAATGGTATTGGAAACTTGAGAACTGTTCTCAAAGCTAATTTCTCTTTTAACAAAATAATAAATACCTGATTCTTATGTATGCAGTAAAAAATAACACTTTCATAATAATCTTTCTATAGTTCTTACAAATGGTTTCTAAAAGATTAGTCATGGCATGCAATGAATTTATTTCATGCAAAAAGCACCTAAAATATCATCATCAGATTTGGGTAATAACTAAATTAACAAAGCTAAATACAAAAAAATCATAGCCTCACACATTTGTCACTGTCACAAGCCAAATACTCGCAAATGCACAATGCAAGAAGCAACTCAGAATCCAGAGATCTTAAACAATTGTTTGTGTTTCATATTTGACTTGAAACAAGAACACGAATGTGTAAAATTAGAGCCAAAAACTAAATAATAGCAACACTGAAAGCTAAAAAGCATGCAAACTGAAGGAGACCATTTTTACCAACCAGCAATGTCCTATGTTTCACTATCACATGGGTTTTTGTACCGCTGCTATTGTAGACAAAGCATGACCCCTCTTCTGGGCTAGTACCTAAACCAGATATCGTGCCAAGTGGTATCCTTGATCCCACTACACCATCCACAAGGGTGTGCTTACTGGTATGCTCAGGAACTTCATCTGAAGTAAGAAAAACATGTATGTGATCTTGAGCATCTTCATCTCGCATCCCAGTGCAGTAGCTTTTAGGAGGGACTCTGGTGGAGACAGCAACCACCCTTCCAGACACATGCAACTCTAAATCTCTATATGCATCTGATTCATAACAAGTACTATTCTGGATTTGAGAAATTCGAACATCATTTTTTAAATCAGAATTCACACAGTTGCTTGCATTCTTAATTGGCTGATGCATGCCCAAACAATCGAATGTAATTGGAGAAAGTTTTTCATTGCCAATAAAAGATAATTTGGGAGTATCATTAACCAAGCAGACCATTCCAAAAAGATCACGCCCTGAGACCAAGTGCAGCACCTCTGGAGTTTCATACACAGACCTCTCCTCAGCTTCAAAGCGGTCAGGAAGAAGGAACTTGGACTCTATAACTGGACCATAGTATGCTGCATGCATGGCTGAATAAAAATCTGCTTGAAGTACATCAAAGTAGCCTGTTCCAACTATCACCCTCTTCTCTGACAATATATCATTTACAGCAATTCTGTACCACTTTAACCATTCAACAACTTCCATTTGCTTATCAACTGCCATGTGGGATTCATACATGTACAACTTTGAACCTTTTCTAGAATGTTTTTGCACAGGCTTCCTTCGAGATAACAGACACCGGTCATAATGCGCCCTCTTCTCAGAGTCTGAAAGAATCTGCAACATGTGATTGATTATTTTATGAAGTTATAACTCAGTGTATGTCACAAAATAACATATATTGCCATTGCCAACAGTCGCTTTGCATATACATGAAAAACATTTACATGCCAGAAATCATCTAGCTACATGAACTCCTTTGAATGATACTAATACCAACTAATATTTCCAGCACCAAAGACTCACCACATTACACTATATATTCATGTAAGGTGATATTCTCTACTTTGAACAGGGATTTTATTGGTACCCCAAAAGACCACAGTGTCAACAGAATGGTTATCAACTGGGAATTTTCCAGCAAAATTTCTTATTTGTTATCAGTTAATGCAACCATGCAATTGGAAACGCAATAATCTTAATATCTCCTAGAATGAATTCACCACTCGAAATTCTTCCCTAAGATTTTCTTAGTTTCGTCACAAATTCTGGCCCCACCGTACCAACTACTACCTCAACCAATCAAATACAAAATTAAAATTCAATCTCTTTCTTCTTTCTCTGTCTATCCACAGATATATTTACATTAATTCCTCTACTCAAGTAAAATTGGAAATTCATTAACAAGCATAAATCATAAACATGTTCATATCACGTGATTGAACAGAAATACATTAGCTATGAACAGACAATACTTCATAAGCGGCAAGGATTTGAACGAAACGTTTCGTAGCGAAGGCGTCGTTCTTTGAGTCCGCGAGGTCAGGGTGAGTTTCCTTGGCTAATTTACGAAATGAAGCTTTGATTTCGGAAAACGAGCTAGTTTCTGATACTCCTAAGATATCGTACGCGTTTTCTACGGGGAACTCGGCCCAACTCGACTCACTACTGCTGCTACTGAGCCACCGAATTGTAGAACTCGGATAAAAGATACAACACCGAGTCCAAGAGGAGATGTAATTCAATCGAGTTGGAAGCGATGAAAGTTTCCGGCAACGATAGAATTCAGCGAGAAAACACATTTTTATTTATTTTTCCAATTTTGTAATAAAATGTAACTGATGCCCAAGATTGAAGACGATGATGACTGTAAGAGAGATTCGATCCGGGCTGGTGATGCGAACACGACGTCGCACGAGTGCGTCATTTTCAAAACGCGTCTAACTTGGCAGCGCGAAACATTTTAACTGCCAGGCCCTTTACTCACATTTTAATGGCCCAAACGTTCAAAAATTTCAAGTATAAACAAGGCTCGGTCTTTTATTAATTTTTGGGCCTCTCTCGTTCACGAACAAGAAACCCATTGTAGCGTCCACATAGTGCGTAGCAGTAGCCCTCTAGTGCCAATAATTGCCTGCGAGTGAAGAATGAGACAATGCAACAACTTAATTTAAATTGTCCAATTGTTTCTTTGTTTAAACTATTTAATAAATATTTGTTTTTATTTAATTATTGATATTTATTACTCGTGCATGAAGCATACTATGAATTAAATCCCTTTCAATATAAAACAAATAATATATTAATTTATGTCAGAAAAGGAAACCTTGCATCATTTATCATGTTAACTGGTGTTGAGCAAAACTTCAACCACCGACAATATTAGAAAAACATAAATGAGCAAAGAGATGTGGTTGGCATTAAGTTTCTGCCGAAGATTTTGGACATTTGCGACACTCTAATTAATTCTAGCCTACGCCGATGTCCATTCCACTGCACAAATGGCCTCCCTCTCCTGTGGCCGTGGCTGTGGTCAACATTGTTGCACAAACCAAGACCATGATATTTTGTAGTATCTTCGTTCGGAAGTACGTACGAGAACCACTTCTTTTATATTATAAACATGGCTGAGACTCGAACTGGTCCTGTAAATGATGAGCTCGTGCAAGAGAACAATACGTCTGGTTTCAATGGGTATTGTAGGGTGTGGACAAGCCTTATTCATAGCTTGACTTGTAAGGTGGAGTGAATTATGCAACCTCACGTTTGATAAGTTATTGAGAATTATTACAGAATAATTGAGGCTCTATTATTCGTTTCTATGTTCATACCATTCAGCGATTTGTTGTTTATCATGGAATTCAGTGAAAGTCGTTCAAGAATTACTTGATATTACGCGTCAACAATTGATGCTAGGACGGACGATACCGATGATTGACTGATAACTTTTTTAAATTAAGATCCAAACTATGATTAATTATTTATTAGTGTTCTTCAAACAAGATTAAGGCACACATGTTACACATGATTAAGCAAGAATGAAAAGAATCAAGAATGAAAACTGAAGCTTATTGTCCGAAAACTTTGAATGATTCCTATGCATGATTGTATGATCAGAACGTGCAAGTTGGTTCTACACCGCACGCCAACGAAGAAAGGCTTGCAATTTTGGTTCACATTATTCTATCAATTGTTGGTCCGGTCCCAGTACATGATTTTCTGTCTGCCAACTTGGTTTTGATCATATTCTATTACTGTATTTCATCATCACAATTTTCTTGCAAGAAATCATCTCCTCTCCTACTACCCGCCCACTTCCCATCACCTTCCGACTCTTTTCTCATAAAAGTGCAGCGTTTTGTTTCTGGATATAACTGATTAATTGTTAGAATAAGAATATAACATTCAGGTCGTTAAATGCTAATGAAATTACAAAATAGTTCCCGATCAACATCTGGAAGAGGTTAGGAGTAGTGGGCAGGAAATGGAAGTGGCAGAAATAGTCGCGCGTGTGTGGGTGGCAGGTTGGAGTACAAATAGGGTGGCTATCATGGTTATGGTCAATTCTAACCAAACAATGACTGCCATATAACTTAATTCATCATGTCATTAACCACAATTAGCGCAATATGATTTTGGTATCTTGACGAAGAATCCAGATATCCTGTGCGGAAAAAAATTTCCAAGGCCAGTCATTACAATCAGAGATCTGCTGCTAATACACCTATCATATTTTTAATATATAATTTAAAATATAAAAGAAAATATTTAAAATTGTTAAAAATAAGCGATTGGTATCTCGCCAAACGGACATGGTCAACGGTGGCGCATGATTCTGGATAGTATCAGCCACCGCACGAGCATGAGTATATGTGATCGTTCAGCGTCAAGACCAGAGAGTTGGTTTCTCGTAAGAATAAAATAATAATAATAATATGAAAAATCTTGACGGTTGATGAAGGCGACTTTTTAAATCATAACTTTTTGGCACGACAGGGACTAATCTCGTGGATAAAGTATTCAAATCGGACGCTTTACATTTAATTAATTAAAGTCCAATCTTGCCGTCCAGAGAATGCACGTGATCCCCTGGCCCACTTCCCCATCATTTACGAACCAAGTTCCAAATTTGAACTTGTACGCAGCGGCGAACTAAGGTCCAAGTTTTAGTTTCTAGACTGGAATGCATCGGAACTTTCTGATGTAATGCAATCAGTCATTGTACCCCACGCAACCCCACAACAAGCGCCTATACATAAATATAATTTTTTTATTATTTCATAATAAAAAAGTATATATTAAAATAAGTTTCATTTAAATAAAAATAATTAATTTAATTTAATTTTTTATAAATATAATTATTTTATTAATTAAATAATTTTATTATATTATATAGTAAAATAATTTTACTTCAATTTTTTTAATTTTTTTTAGTAAGTAATTTATTAATATTCGGAGTACACACTGTAATTCATTCCCAGATCCTAGGATTCGTTTACACAACGGAAGGTAGGTTGGATGGTGGGTAAACTTTCACACACCTTCACCAAAGTACAATACAATATGAGAGGAGACAGGTACCGGTGAGCCATAGCTGGTAAAATTCAAGATAGGTACTGCTGATCCATCTCCCTGTTAACAAGCAGTGCTGGAACAGTAATTTATGGATTCATAGAAATTCGGATGGGAGCGTAAGGCATATTGGTTTGCACATTAGCCAAGGATTAGTAATTGGGTATTCTTGAATTACTGAAAAGGGGGAGGATTATTATTGGAGTTGTGGGCACGGTGGTCTTCTTTTACCTGCAAAAAGCTGAAGGTTAGAGAATATTAATAACAAGTTAACAGAGAGAATCTCAACTGTTGAGAGAAAACCCACACAGACACAACCGGGCGGGGTGGATAAAAGCCAGGTAACACACGTGACGAAAGCTAATGTCTTTCTTTCTATTGTTTAAGTTGTATCCTGTAATCACTCTCTCTCTCCTTTTTGTTTTAAGGCAATCATTTAAAGAAACAGACAACCAACAACCGATCTCTCTCTCTTCGTTTATGCATTTATTTCTCTTGTTCACACTCTTCTACCTCTACAAGTAGACAGTGTTTTGTTAAGCTTCAACTCTATTAATATTCTGTGGTTCTCTCTGTTATTCAGGAGGGAGTCAATAGAGAAGCGAAGATGAAGACGTTTGGGTCTCTTGTCATTCTTTTCCTTCTGGGTTTGTGCCACATGTCAATGGGAGACATGGAGAAGAAGGAAAGCAGGAGCCAGAGCCAGAGCCAGAAAACAACCTACATAATACACGTGGCGAAATCACAGATGCCTGCGGGTTTCGAGCTCCACTCGCAGTGGTACGAGTCGTCGCTCAAATCAGTGTCTGACTCCGCTGAAATGCTCTACGCGTATAACAATGTGATCCACGGATTTTCCACTCAGTTAACACAAGAAGAAGCTCAGTTACTCGAGAAACAACCTGGGATCCTCGCGGTCTTGCCTGAATTGAAATACGAATTGCACACAACTCGTACCCCTGAGTTCCTTGGACTCGATAAAAACGCTGATATATTCCCTGTGTCTGATTCGGTGAGTGAAGTCATAATTGGAGTGCTAGATAGTGGAGTTTGGCCTGAAAGCAAGAGCTTTGACGACACTGGACTTGGTGCTGTACCAAGTAACTGGAAAGGCGCGTGTGAAACTGGTACAAATTTCACTTCATCTAATTGTAATAGAAAATTAATCGGTGCCAGATACTTTGCAAATGGCTATGAGGCCGCGTTAGGCCCAATTGATGAAAGCAAAGAGTCAAAATCTCCAAAAGACGACGATGGCCACGGCACTCACACCGCCACTACAGCGGCTGGATCGCAAGTTGAAGATGCCAGCTTATTCGGCTATGCCGCTGGGAAGGCGCGTGGGATGGCCACGCGCGCCAGAGTTGCTGTCTACAAGGTGTGCTGGATTGGCGGTTGTTTCAGCTCCGATATATTGGCGGCTATAGACAAAGCCATTGATGATAATGTCAATGTTCTATCAATGTCTCTTGGTGGTGGAATGTCTGATTATTACAAAGATAGTGTTGCAATCGGTGCTTTTGCAGCAATGGAGAAAGGGATTCTTGTGTCTTGTTCAGCCGGAAATGCTGGTCCAAGTTCCTTCAGTTTATCCAACGTTGCTCCATGGATAACAACTGTTGGGGCAGGAACTCTTGATCGAGATTTCCCTGCTTTTGTTAGTCTTGGCAATGGCCAAAACTACTCTGGTGTGTCGCTTTACAAAGGCAATGCTTTGCCTGGAAAATTATTACCGTTTGTTTACGCTGGAAATGCTAGCAATGCAACGAATGGGAATTTGTGTATGATGGGTACTTTGATACCAGAGAAAGTTGCAGGCAAGATTGTGTTTTGCGATCGTGGAGTAAACGCCAGGGTTCAAAAAGGAGAAGTTGTCAAAGCGGCTGGTGGTTTGGGCATGGTTTTGGCTAACACAGCTGCTAATGGTGAAGAGTTGGTGGCTGATGCACATTTGTTACCAGCTACCGCAGTCGGTCAAAAATTTGGTGATCAGATTAGGAATTACTTGTTTTCAGATGCTAACCCAACTGTGACAATTCTATTTCAAGGAACTAAAGTGGGCATCGAACCATCACCAGTAGTGGCGGCATTTAGTTCAAGAGGTCCGAATTCTATCACAGCAGAGATATTGAAACCTGACATGATTGCGCCAGGTGTAAACATCTTAGCGGGATGGTCGGGTGCAGCGGGTCCAACTGGGTTAGCTACAGATACCAGGCGCGTGTCTTTCAATATTATATCAGGTACATCCATGTCTTGCCCACATGTAAGTGGGCTCGCAGCCTTGCTCAAAGGGGCTCACCCCGAATGGAGCCCTGCGGCTATAAGGTCAGCTCTCATGACCACTGCTTATGTTGTATATAAAAATGGTCAAAATTTGCAAGATGTTGCTACAGGAAAAGCATCCACACCATTCGATCATGGCGCTGGACATGTAGATCCTGTGTCAGCCCTTAATCCAGGGTTGGTGTATGATCTAACGGCTGATGACTATCTGAGCTTCATCTGCGCGTTAAATTACACGGAATCACAAATTAACAGCCTAGCAAGAAGGAAATTCACTTGCGATGCTAACAAAAAGTACAGCGTGGCTGATCTCAACTACCCTTCTTTTGCTGTCAACATTGACACCACACAGACGAACAAGGGGACTAGTGTTTTCAAATACACTCGAACTTTGACGAACGTGGGTTCACCAGGGACGTACAAAGTGGCTGTATCATCACCAGGCCGTGGAGTTGAGATATCAGTCGAGCCAGCAACGTTGAGTTTCGGTCAAGTGAACGAGAAGAAATCCTATACAGTGACATTCACTGCCAGTTCACTGCCCTCCGGTACCAATAGATTTGCTCGTCTTGAGTGGTCCAACGGGAAGTACATTGTTGGGAGTCCCGTTGCGATTACCTGGAATTGAATTAAGTAGTTGGAATAAAAAGGGAATAGGTGAAAGGATTGATTGAATTCACTCACTCGAAAGACGGAGAGAGTGCAATGTAATTGTTGTTTTTAGCTTTCGAATTATTGATTTGCATGCTATCCAGCAAAAAAACTACTGGCTGGGCCAGCCGCTGGGTCTAGTGCTCGATTAATGTTGTTCTCTGAGAGGGGAAGCATGGAAAACCAGGCAATGGGTGACTGTTTCCTTTCTCATTGTAAAGCGTTATTTGACAATATTATATGTATGCATTTCTAGTGGGATTGTTGAAGATCAGAACGAGTTCTGTATAATTATTTGCGAGTGTTGTAAAGAACTTGTTTAATGTGGATCAACCCATAACTTGCAGTATATATGAGACAGCTCAATTGTAAGTTAACTGAACTAAATAATTAATAATTAAAGTACAATGATGCAAACCATGACTTTGAATGCATGAAATTCACCTGTGAGCATTAGCACGTTGTCCCGAAACTACAATCATATATGCTCCTTCAATAGACAGTTCGTGCTTCAACGAAAGAATCGGTTCTAATAATCGAAATGTGAACTCACCATACACCAGTGCCAATGTATAAGCGCATGATTTTTTCATCATCAACCCGTATGCGGCTCTTCATTTTCAGGACAATAATTGGTTGTTAGACTTTGTAAGCTGCATATCTCGATTTCCAATGACAAATTAGGAATCTAAATTAATCTACCGATATGAACTCAGGTATGTTATTGAAAATTGTTAAGCGGTTAGGCATCGTAATCGTTTCCCCTTGTTGTCCATAGAAATGTCTTATTCATACAGAAATTACTAGCTGCCTGGAGTTGACCTGGAGGCCGGCCTATCTACCACATTTTTGTTTGGAATTAATGTTGCCGAGCGGAGTTTGGTAATGAGTACCAGTCAATTCATCGCTTGTCCAATTCGGAAGGGTGAATTATTATTACTTTCAGCGAATACCCAGACAAGGGGAGGACTGTTGTAGCTCGTCGTTAATTTATTAGTACGGGAAGAGATATCAAGCTATTGAGTACATGTCATGGTCTTCTACAATTGCCACGTAGAATGTTAAAATCTAGCAAACAGCAACACGTAGTTAACATGTGGCAAAGTTGCAGCTGATGAGGAAACGGGGATATAACGCAAGTATCTATGCATGGGAAATGCAATAGCGAAGACCACAATGAAAATGGAGAAGCAAGAGCAGCAATCAGAGTTAAAGCCAGAAGAGAAGGGAAGCTTGGAAAGGCTCCCCATGGAGGAGAGCCCATACTTGAAGTACAAGGACTTGGAAGATTATAAACAACTGGGTTATGGAACAGAAGGCCATCTTCAACCCAAGCCTGGTCGTGGTGCTGGCACCAACGATGCCCCCACTCTTTCTGGCGCTGCTGTCTCCTCCGAGGCTGATGCTATTACCGCCAAGGAGTCCCTCAAGATTTTACGAAGGTTAGGAGAGAAAGAGTGATTTTTTCTTTTTCACCATGAAATCGCATTGTATTATGTTTCCTCCTTAATGTTAGATAATGAAAAAAAGTAGTCATTTCTTCACTGCCTTCAAACCATTCCAAGTGAAAGAAAATCTCTAGAAATATTATGAAGCAAGCATACTGCATACAACTATACGCTGCTCACAACAAAGAGAGTAATATCAAGGGCTGCTGATGATTAATATGGGCTTGGCTGGCTATGTGATTTAACATGCCACGGCACTAAGGTCCTTTGAATATAGAGCCCAAGAAAAGAGTCAATCCAATTTACGTAGTTTGTGGATACCTAGAAAGTTTGGTTACGTGTAGTTGATGGGTTGCCCGTTGCAAGATTTCATCTTTACTATTGTGTAAGAAGGCTTAAAGTTGGCAAACATCAAAGGCTCAACTCTGCAACATTAGTGAGTGAGAGGACCAGTCCATTAATCGTAAGGAAGTTTCAGTGCCATCCTCGTGCAGTTCTGCAAATTAGAGGGCAATGAAGAAACTCAGGTGCATACATGTAGATACGTAATTATAATGCAACCGAAAATTGCCATTAAATCAAGATAATAGTCTATTTAACCCACGGCTAGCTTCTATTCGTTTAATTTCATATTAGATTCTGATTAAGCCATAAGAAAAATCAAAACAGTAATTCAGAGAAAGGGTTTGCGCTTTAGCTTACAGAGGGCAGTATCCAATGGCTGCCTGCTGCACTAGCTCTTAGGATTCCCATTCTTAATCGGTGGAGTGTCTAAAGCAGTAGGATGAGCAGTGCTTTGTTAATTTGTATGATGAAAAGATGCTTCCAGATCATCACATCCAGCCGACATATAGCAACAAAAAGAGAATTTCCCACATTTGATTTAACTTTTTGACAAATATATTTTAAAAAATTGAATAGTTTTAAGGGGGAATCAAGCAGTAATTGTAACTTTATTATCACAACTTCCTCTGCTTTTTGGTTCATGCTCAACTTTTACGACGAAATGAAATGCAAGCCATTCTTTTCCTGCCGGAGAAGCAAAGGCAACGTCACCTTCATGCAAGAAACAAATAGCTCTAGTTAAGTGAAAAACTCAATATCGTTCATATTATATCATTCACAAGCCGCCCATGCATCAAACTCACAACCTCTGTAGCACCAATTTGCACCACAAAATTCTCTCTGGAAAACCAAACCCACCAACTCTCAACGCACAAAATAAAAACATTACCAACCCCTCTTCTTTCAAGTCTCCATCTGAATTTTATGAACCATCCTGCCATGAAGTGGAGGCTGCATATTAGATTTTGACTTGGTTTTCTGGAATAGACTGAGAGAATTTGGTTCATGAAATGATTCTTTTCGAGCCGAACAAAGCTGTCCATGAGCGTGTGACATTATGAATTGAGTTGTAGCAATCGGTTCATTTCAAATTTCAAGCACACAAAGTTGTATATTTTGTGCCTATAAAATTAGTGCACGCTAACACTGACTTTATGCCCCACAAGAGCACAAACCAACCTCCTGTCTACCACAATAATTTATTGAAAGCGAGACTGCATGAATTATCGCTCAGGTAATGTTGGCCGGCCCGATGGCTTGATTGTTTTCTGTCGCAAACAAGAAAGGGACACTGTTTGGCTCGCCTGCAGTCACTTCTCCATTTCTGTTTTTTCTTTATATCCTTTTTACAGTTGCTTTTACTTCTTTATATTCCACTTGTCTCCCTCTCTCTCACACATGTAAATTCATATTCAAATATCTTCTTCTTTCTATATAAACCTCCTCTTCTTTATCCTCCTTTGTTTCAAGGACGACTACAACAATTTAATTTTGAATAGAAACCTTTTAATTTCTTGTCTTTAACATGGCAAGAAATTCTAAGGATGAAGAAGCTGCATGCAAAGGTTCAACCTCAGAGAAAGTGGAAGACGACGATGAAACGCTGTCGCTCAGTGATCTGCCTCTCAATTTGGTCATTGAAGACAAAATCCTGCAGTCCAGCAAAGAGGCAAATCCAGTGAAAGAAAACCAAGAGGAATTCAATTTCGATTCATGGGGGGGCTCTCTTTCAACAGAGTCAGAAATGTGTGCAGCTGATGAGGTCTTTTTCAAAGGCCAAATATTACCACTGCGTCTCTCAGTTAGTTCGGACAGTGGGTTAACCAGGTTTCAGCAGCACGACAGCCGCAACACCAGCAGATGTGTATCAAGGTCCGAGTCTATGGACCATGGCAGTAGCTCAGATATGGTTGGTTTAACAAGCAACAATAGTAGCAGAAGCAGCAGCACAAGAAGTCATCACTCATCAAACGGCAACAGCAGCAGCTGCTCCGTCACAACTGTTACAAGAAAATCCAAGCCAAGGCTACGAAATCAGTTTCACACCTTTCCAAGTCCCAAACCCCAGATTAGAATTTCAAACACTCGGCTGCTAGGAAAAAGTAGCAGTAGCAGGAACCAGAAATCTAGTACAATATGGGATTTCTTTAGACTTGGTTTGGTGCGTGCGCCCGAGATTGAATTTCAAGATCTCAAGGTTCGTAACAACGTTAACAATAGTGCAAATTATAGAAATTCCGTGAGTCGTAATAGTAGCAGTGGCAGCAGTAGTACTAATAGTAGTTCCAGTATCAAGAATTACAGTAGTTGTAAGATGATGAATAGTAGCAGCAATGCTGTTGCAAAGAATCAGCAAGATTCGAGCTCGGATCAGAAGCAGCAGAAGAGGCAGAGTTTCTTGGATAAAAGAAGAAGGTTGTTTAACGGGTGTAAATGTTCAATTACTGCAGTTGAAACAGTTCCACTGAACAACATTGTCATAATCAAAAGTAGAAATAGTGATGGAAGCAACAGCAACAATAACGGCAAGAAGAACAGCAATAATGAAAGTAGTGCAGTAGATGACATGGAAAAGAAGCTGCAAGAGTTGAAGATAAAGCAGAAAATGAAGGAAAAGCAACAAGGAAAGCAAGCAATGTCACGTCACAGAACATTTGAATGGTTGAAGGAGCTTTCACATGCAACAAGTTACATTGATAGATTGGAAACCTAGTAGCTTAGATTCACGAACAAAAGCATCGCCCGCATGCTGCTTTTCCTATTCATCCATCATCATTCACCCCTTTTTGTATCTCTCCTTTTCTTTCCTTTCATTTCAATACATATTAAGACGTTGGAGTGGATAGTCAATAATGCAGAACTCTCTCTCTCTCTAGAGAGATTCAGATTTGCTTCCCTTTAATATCAGAAATTATAGGAGTAATGATGGGGGGTTCTCACACTAATATAAGGTATCAAACACTTTAATTGAAGTCAAATAGTCAAAACAAAATAGGTATGTTCGTGCTTGGAGGTATTTAAAATATTTAATTTAGAAAAAAAAATTATTTATTAAATTAATGATTGAGAATGGTAAGCCTGTGATGGCAGGAAATGATGAGCATCTGACTGAAGAGGCGGTGATGGCGGTGGAGGTGGTTGTCATAATTAAAGTGTGAGTTTACTTATTTGTTTATTTTATTGGTGATGTGTTGTGTGGTGGGATGTGAAAACGGCAAGTCGTGAGTGTCAATAATGCAAACAAAACGACATGCGAGAGAGAGAATGAGAAAGAAAGTGGGAAAACGGTGCGCATTTGCAGAAAAAAGTTAAAATGCTAGAGAATATATAACCCACAAGATGAGATTTAACTTTTATTGTGTGGAGCATTTGATCAAATGCTCCAATAAGTTAAATCACTACCGTTACATTTCAATCAATCAATCTAACGACACAGAACAAACAAAAATATGGAAAAGACACACACAACCCAGTGGGATTCGAACCCACAATGGCCTTATCCATTATTACACCACGGGCGCAGTATGCAGATGCCAACACTTTTTGAAATGAAGTATTTTCAATATTTTAAAAGTTAAAGCAACTAATTTGATGACCCATTTAGAAAACAAGACAAATGGCAGAAAACTGCCAATTATGTGTAATGAAAGCCAGGCTCAATGATGAGGTGAGCCCCGGAGGCTGCAGTCTCCGCACAATCTTTACCAAAAGGAAACATCTACTTAAGCTGTCCCGACCCTCGGCAGCACTAGGAATGATGAAAGTATGAGATTCAAAGAAAGAAAATAAATGATTACTGATATTAAATGCAAATTCATTCGTGAATGAATATGATAGAGAATATTCCATAATCCATACCATGCCATGGCTCCACCGATTTAATTCGCTGCCCGAAACTACGGTCCTTGTGGCCCATTTGTTGAACATATATAAATTGGGTTGAGTGGCTTGGGCCTGAGGAATTACCAAGAGTCTATTGTTGCATATTATAGGTTATAGGTCAAAGTATGCAACAAACAGGATAACCTTGCCAATATTTCTAGCAGTGATCGATCTTGTTCTTGCCCGTGGAATTTAGAACGATGGAAATGTTGGAGAAGAATATCTTCAAAAGAGAAGAATGGGACAGTGCTCGCCAGGTCTTACGAGGACTTGATTTTCGACTCTTACTTACAGTTCAAACATGTATATTCCCCCAAATACGCCTCTTGTTCGTGGATGCTATTATTCTTATGCTGACTTTCCTTGAAATCTAACAAACCGGTGTTTGTTTTACAGAAATGATCTAACAGTTGGGAGGAGATGTAGATGCTTTCATGTCACTTTCCCGTGCTTGTTCTTGGGTTCTTTTCCGTCCTTTCTTACAAGGAAGAACAAAATAAATTGGCAAGATCACGAGGGCAACTTGGAGTTACCAGATTGGGTGAGAATTCCCATTGGTCTAAGCTTACGAGTCCTTTCCTCGAAATTTAAGTGTTCCCCACCCCACCCCCCAAGAAGGAGAGGTCGGTTACTTAAGAACAGGAATAAGATTCCAAATATTTGACAAACTAGTGGATAAATTTTCCTCCGTTCGTCCACGTCAACTCCACATATTGGATACTTTTGAGTTGACAGCGTTTACTTTGAACCATTCGACGCCTTGATAAAACTCTTCCCTTTATGCTCTTTCGCTTTCACACTACCGAACTTTTTAACATTTAACCGAAAGAAAACAAACAGACCCACTAAACAAAAACTGTATCAAACAGATATTGGTCTAGCGGTAATGATGTTGGAGATGTGTAAGAGGCCATTAGAGAGGTGTTTTGGAGGGGGAGATTTTGATGGGTTGTTGTGGCATATGGACTTGAAGCCACATGCTTATGGGAATTATTCAATTGCAGTTGTTCAGGCTAATTCATCGTTGGAGGATCAGGGACAGGTTTTCACTTCTCCTTCTGCCACTTATGTTGGTGTCTATGATGGCCACGGTGGCCCTGAAGCTTCCCGCTTCATCACCCAACATCTCTTCCCTTTTCTCCAAAGTAAGTTAATTTTCTTAGATTAGGCTTGATGCCTCTAATGACTGGTGTAGGACTCTGTTTGTTTACTGCGAAAATGCATGAAAATTAAAGAAAATGGTTTTAAACTTCTCGATTTTTTGTTATTTTAGAACCTGGAAACTAAATTGCCTTTGAAGCCAACCCCTGATGCCCGAAGGTAAGGTTATTAACATTAGGCTTAATTAATTATTTAGCAAAAGAACATTTTTACAACTGTTTGTTTTTTTAATTCAATTTTGTATTTCAGGGTTTGCAACCGAGCAAGGTGGATTGTCAGTAGATGTGATAAAAAGGGCATTTGATGCAACAGAAGAAGAATTTTTACATTTAGTGAAGCGAACATGGCCTGCTCGACCACAGATTGCTTCAGTGGGTTCATGTTGTCTTGTTGGTGTCATTACTAAAGATGTCATATATGTGGCAAATCTTGGAGACTCCAGGGCTGTGTTAGGTCGAAGAGTATCCGAAAACTGGAAAAATATTCAGGTGGTGGCAGAGAGGTTGTCTATTGATCATAACGTTGGTGTTGAGGCGATAAGGAGGGAGGTTGAGGCACTTCATCCTGACGATTCTCACATTGTGGTTTTCACTCGTGGAGTTTGGCGAATTAAGGGTATAATTCAGGTGCTCACTTTATTCCTGATTTCTTTTGATTGTCTTAGTTATTGGTACTTTGTTATGTTGAAAATTGGTCAGCATCTGAGGGATTATTTTGAAGCTCAATGTGAATTTTGGTTTGTTCTATCTGTATCTAGGTGTATACATGGCTGAAATTGACGAAGTTGCTTTTGACCGTGTAGAATTGCAATTTATGCCATAACTGTTGATTGCTTTAAAGGTGCTACTAGGATTTGACTGCTCAGCCACTTTGATATGGTTTATGTTAATTTACTGATCTATATACAGTGCCTTGTGTTATGAATCCACACGGCGAAATCTTTAGGTTGATCAGCGCTGTATATAACTTGAACTGGTTCAGTTTGTGATTAGAAATTATATGCTTTGAAAGCTTTGAACTGATGGGACTTAAAGCTGATGTTACCTTTTCTACCCTACTAATTTGCACCAAACAGCCTTTGCCATTTTTAATGTTGTTCTTGCATTCTCTTGCAGCAATCATATAGTTACTCTGTATTAATTTCATAAGTCTAGGGAATAAATTTATCAGCTAGAGCTTGTTTGAAAAATATAAACAATATGATTTTGAAAATTATCATTCTACATTTCTTAATTTAAAAAAAAACCTTTTGGGGAAGATGAGATTTTTGTGAGGACATAAAGAACTTTGTTTTGCACAGTACCATGAGCATAGTTGGAGTGGACAGTTGCACTCTATGTACAAATATGTGATCCATATGGCTTCCATTCATGTGACTTCCATGCACTTTTGTCATGTAACTGAGAGCTATAATATCATTTTTGTGACTAATATCATATCATTTTTACATCTGGACCTTTCTAGTAGACTTTCGATGAGTTGCGTGGAGTCTGATATCCATGATAACTTGCAGGACTGTTTTCCTTAATTGGCTTCCAGTTTCTTATCACTTGGCTTTGAATTTTCTAATCATACCAAAATAGCACGTGATGCACTAGGCTTTATCTAACACTTTTAACCTTGTAGGTTTCGAGATCAATTGGGGATGTCTATTTGAAGAAACCTGAGTTTAGTAGAGATCCTCTTTACCAGCATTTTGGATCACTGGTTTCTCTGGAAAGGCCGGTGATGACAGCAGAACCCTCAATATTGATTCGGAAGCTGAAGCCTGACGACTTATTCTTGATCTTTGCATCGGATGGTCTGTGGGAGCAACTAACTGATGAAGCAGCTGTTGAAATTGTTTCAAGAAGCCCAAGAGTAGTATGGTCTCAGCTAAACCTTGTGCAAAATATCTATCCCACATTAGGTTTTTTTTTATTAATTCGAATACTAAAATCAATCAATCAACTTAATTTTTTGCACTTCATATTGATCCTATGTTACATATGCAATCCTTAGTTTGGGATCAACCAGGGCTTGAGAAAAGAATTAACATTTCTTTTGAACTCTTTGGTAGGGAATAGCTAAGCGATTGGTGAGAGCTGCAATGCAGGAGGCTGCTAGGAAAAGAGAAATGAGATATGAGGACATTAAAAAAATTCATAAGGGCACAAGGCGTTATTTCCATGATGATATCACCGCTGTTGTGATATATCTAGATCATCCTTTGGCTTCTTCAAATTGTAGAATCAAAGATCATTTCCTTGTTGACATAACTAGTGCACCAGTCGATATCTTCTCGCTTAATTCAGATGAAGCAGACGATTCTCTTCCCGCTGTTATCTGAATGGAATTACCCGCTTATGGAAATGTGCTGGCTTGTGAATAGAAGCAATACTAATTATAATTATTAATAGTTCACTTTTTCCATTTACAGAATGAGGTAGGATTTTAGAACAATAATCACTGGAAGGGGTGGTTGTAAAGAAACTTGGGAGTTGAGGAAGCTGCTGCCTTTCTCGCTTATTGTTACCTTTGTTTGGGAAGTGTCTTGCATCATTTTTTGGAACAGCATAGGAAGATTTAAGATCAAGTGTGGTATTAATTGCACATATCATCTGTTATGCAACCCCAATCTCAATAATTCGGTCTTACTTGCACCACCCTGTGTTCATATATCTGTCATTCAATGTAATAACATTTTCTGGATGTAAACAGGCGAGATCATCTGGTATGGACTCAGATCAATGTTGCTATGTTGGTGTCACTACCAGTAGGAATTGCAAAGTTTCACATCGCTAACAGTAACAGAAATTGGTAGTAATTATTCCTAGGCCTACTGTTTAAGGCAAATGTGTTATCTGGTTTTTTTCTGAAGGGGGCGTCTCCAAGAAAATTGTATATTGTTTCACGGGCACGGTGTCGAAATTTGTTTCTTGGCAACTAAATGAATGGAAGAGTAGTCAGTTTTTGCACTTGCATCAGAATTTTTTATGATGTTTAGAATACAATCCTTGATTATAGGTCCAATCTTATCCGAACTGTTCAGCATTTAAAGCATTGTCTTTGCAATTGGCTGGGATATCTCGATCAGATGGTCCACAGCCTTGTTTTGTATAAATATGAATATGAAGGTGATGTCGCCTGGCGCTTATCCATCTGGGTTTAGGCGATGGACATTTTGGGACCACGTCTACGCACGTGTCCTTAATTAATTGGCTATTACTGTCTTTCTGTCTTCTATCCCATACTGCTCAACGGGCAGTCCCAAAGATATTTTCCTCTTTATTCCCTACATCCACGTGTCGGTTCCATAATCCCTCTTCATTTTTCCGAGATCCAACAACTGGCACCTGGGACAACTCTTTATTGATCTATTTCAAGATCATGTGTTAGCACCGTGTCCGTACAAGTCTCTTCATGTTCTAACGGATGAGGTGGCGAGCGAAGCTGGTCCACCGTCCCCACATCATCACGCGGCCTGGTTACCCTGGCACGAGTACATCCAATTCACCGTACTTGTGACGTGCACTTTTGAGTAAAACGTGGATTCGAAATCGAAATCCCGGGTTGCGATAATACCAACGTGTGCCTTTTGGTCTTATGTAGACGTTGGAAGGAAGTGTGTGTGGTGGGGACTTATTCAATCAGTCCCATTATTATTAATATAAATAATAATTATTTAATTTTTTATTAATAATTCATATAATAAAATTATTTATTTAAATTTTTTTTCTTTATAAAATTTTTATTTTATTTTTTTATTTTAAAAATATTTTGTAAAAAAGTATAAAAAATAAAAATATTAATTTAATAAAATTAAATTTATCAAATAAAAATTAAAAAAGATATTTTAATTAATTTTGATATTTATATTTTGACCCAAATGGTGTAAGAACATTCAAACTGAAATTTATACACGTACTAATATAATATGGAAGATATTTTGCTCCAAGAGTTTGAATTTGGTTGACATTGATCCTCGCATCTAATCGATTGGTGGGATCAAAATCATATTGACATGTCAAATATCGCAATTAATGCTGTGATTATGTTAAACTATTTTTGAAATTGGTACAATATACGGTATGCCTTTGCCTCCATACATGTTATTTTCAAGTTACATAATTTGGAGCCGCCAATTCTGTCTCAATCTCACCCGCAAGTATTTGTACCTGCTGACTTGTACATGTATACAAAGAGATTGTTATACGTGAAAAAACATAGTTAAATACTGTAAAATTATTTAATTAATAATAAAATTAAAAAATTTATTATTTAATTAATATAATAAAAAGTTATATTTATTGTTAAATATTTTTATATTTTATGTATTTTTTTTGTATACAAATACATCGATAGATGCGCACAGAATTGCCGTAGACTCACACGTGTTATGAAAATCCCCCCAAGTCTTATAGATATTAAGAAATATCCACACTGACATGTGGTCCGAAACACCCCCCGCAACCCCACTAAAGGCAGCCGCTCCAAATAATTTAAAACCGAAAACCACTTAGCAGTTCGCTCCCATACCACAACAGATCGCGGAACACCGCGTCCGATTCGGCGAAAGAGGGAAGAAATGGGAGTCATTGAAGAAGCTCACAACGTCAAGGTCGTAGGCTCAGGCGAGCAAACAATTGTCCTGGCTCATGGCTTCGGGACTGATCAGTCCACGTGGAAGCACCTCGTCCCTCATCTCGTCGACGATTACCGTGTCGTTATGTACGACAACATGGGCGCCGGGACAACGAACCCGGAGTACTTTGATTTCGACAGATACGCAACGCTTGAAGGTTATGCTTATGATTTGCTTGCTATTTTGGAAGAGTTACAAATTGAGTCGTGTATTCTTGTTGGTCATTCCGTTTCCGCCATGATTGGCGCTGTCGCCTCCATCTCCCGCCCGGATCTCTTCGACAAACTCGTCATGATCTCTGGGTCTCCGAGGTAAAACTCTTTCCCGCGTGTCATTTTCAAAGCAACTATTTTTCTAATGCTTCAAGTTGTTCTTCGCTGAGGTAGAGCTTATCGTTTTAACTTGTTTGATAGCGAGTATGGTCAAATTATTAATTTTTTTTTATTAACTTCAACTACTATGACTTGTTTGTTATAATTGTTTATGTCCATTATTAAGTGAAGAGCAGATCCCACGTTCTTTTCAACTGGCATCAGTCAGTATGTATGTATGTATGAAGTTGTCTAAATATAAGTCCGGAATCAATGGTTATTAACAAATATTGTCTTGTAAAAGGTAGAAAATCTGAGGATAGAAGCTGATATAGTCTTGTGAAATTTTGATGGGCATTTTATTTAATTAGTAAAAATCAGGGATTTTTTTTTGGATTGGATTCATTGAAAGGTATTTGAACGATGTGGATTACTACGGAGGATTTGAGCAAGAGGACCTGAAACAGCTATTCGAAGCCATGAGGTCAAATTTCAAGGCGTGGTGCTCAGGATTTGCCCCACTAGCGGTGGGAGGGGACATGGACTCGGTGGCGGTTCAGGAATTCAGCCGAACCCTCTTCAACATGAGACCTGACATAGCTTTAAGTGTTGCACAAGTCATATTTCAAAGTGACATGAGGCACATTCTTGGCCTGGTCACTGTTCCGTGCCACATAATTCAAAGCATGAAGGACTTGGCCGTGCCCGTTGTGGTCTCCGAATATCTACATCAGAATCTTGCCGGCGATTCCATTGTCGAAGTCATGTCGACCGACGGCCATTTGCCACAGTTGAGCTCGCCGGATGTTGTTATTCCTGTGCTTCTAAGGCACATTCGTTCTAATATTGCACAATGATATGTGGGGCTTATGGTTTTATTTTCCTTAGCAAATAGTAAATACGTGTTGGGCTTTCTTTGTTTGTAACAATAATTAGGATGTGGGTTCGGTTCACACTGGTTGTCTCGGACTTTCATTCAGAGTAAGTTTCTTGGCAACAATAGTCAATCAAGTTGCCCCTTTCAAAATTTCCTAGATAGAAGAAGAGGAAAGACGGGCAATAAAGCAAACAAACTAACTTGACAACTATGCAACAAGGTTGGCATAAATTTAATGGAGATGTCAGTTTACAACCTACAGGAAATCAATAAAAAAAAAGGTTCTCATATAGCTTCACTAAAAGATCCATCCGATTCAAACTGACACCCGAATAGTGGAGCAACAAATCACATTACCAATAACGTGAACAACATAAACATGGCTACTACGTATAGTGGATCTAAATACATGGATGTAGGTAATTGGAAAAATCTTGACATTACTCGTGTAGGAAATAACTTGCTGTCGACCCAATTGCCTTACATTAAAACCTTTTTTTAAAAAAAAATCATATTTTGCATATTCCCAAAATCACAAAAAATTCTTGTTAGCATTTCGAAATTGATTAAAGATAATCATATTGCTGCTGCTTTATATGATGATGAATGTGTAATCAAGGGCAAAGAGTAGTGGAAAGTCATGCTGTTCGGAATGGCTAAAAAAAGTTCATACAAGTTGTTGCATTACTCTACTTCATTAATATAGAAGTTATCTTTACTTTTGTGTCAAAGTCCTTTCGTTTCCGGCAAACCAGAGTCTATGCTGTCCTTTTTATTTAGTTGCTTTGAGTTTGAGAGTTTTGAGTCAAGAGCTATTGAAAACTTGAGTACATGGCATAATAGATCAGGCTATCTACATGTAAGAGCTCTAAAAGGAGGTCTCGATTCTTATAATGCTCCATATATTAATGAAAAATCTTCTTTTGAATTCTTTTCAACTTGTCAACTTGGAAAATCACACAACTGAACCTGAAAACCAGTGAAAGTAAGCCAACAAAAACTTTTTGAACTGATACATTCAGATTTGTAGGGTCCTTCCTTTCTTCTTTCTAATCAAAACTACAAGTTTTACACAATATTTATAGATGACTTCTTAAATTTCACTTGCATTTATCCTCTGTCAAAGTTGAAATTAGATTTGTTCAGTATTTTCCTTGCTCTTAAAAATCAAGTTCAAAAATATTTTAAGAGAAAAATCAAGAGCTTTCAGTGTGATATGAGAGGAGAGTACGTAACATTTGAATGCTTCTTCAAACAAGATATTCATGTCCATACACACACAACTAAAATGGCCAGAAAGAGCAAAAACACAAACATTTGCTAGAAGTAGGTCTAACATTCATAGTACAAGCCCATTTACCTCTTAGATTCTAGTGAGTGTTTTTCAGCTATGAAGCCTTTTTAATAAACAAAACAACCACACTAACCCTGGGCAATATCACATTCTTTCAAAGGCTATATGAAATCGAGCCTAATCTTCTCTTAATCAAGACTTTAAGATGTGAATGTTATCCCTTTTTGAGACTTTACAACAGACACCAAATGGATTTTCATTCATCAAAATATGTTATTCTAGAAGTAAATAGTCATCATAAAGGTTATTTATGCCTGTTAAGGTTTACATTTTTAGATATGTTAGGTTCAATAAGAATACATTTCCTTTTAAACTGATGATCGATTCAAAGGCACAAAACCGATATCAAATCAACATAACATCTCTATATTACATCATTTTTTTTTCCTATTTTTCATAAAACCAAGTTATCAATAACTACTAATGACAACTCCCTTTCTCAATTAACTCTAGGAAAAGATTTGACACTTGAATACACATATCAAACACCAATCTTAAACCCATTAAATAAACAAAGCACACCTAAAACACAAACTAAAAATATAGAACCAACCAATCAAGATACAACTCAACATCTTCTCTTACCTACTCATCCCATGATAACTAATGCCAAAATAAGGATCTTTAAGGAAAAAATTTACTTACTTGTAGACTCCATATTAGTTCCACAAACTACTTAAAAGGCCTTAAATGATCCAAGTTGAAAAAAGTACAATTCAAGATGAATTCAATGCTCTGCAAAAAAATGAAACTTAGAAATTGGTACATCTTTCCTACAAATTGGTGGGCAACAAATAGGTGTATAAGATAAAAGAGAATGTAGATGGCAGTATCTTGAAATTGAAGGCCAAACTAATAGCAAAAGGGTTCCATCAAACTCTTGAGGTAGAATTTTATGAAACCAACAGTCTTGTAATGAAAAATATGCAAATGTAAACACATGTTATTACTAACAAGTCATACAATGATGAGTTGAATATCGTTCCTATGAGAATATTTATATAAAAATCTAACCGCTATTGTAACTACACATTATTATTTGAACGAATTGAATACTAACTTTATTAACTAACTAAAGTAAAATGGAAATAAGGGTTATAATTAAATCAGAAATTGTAAAGTATTTGAATTCACCTAAACCAACACAAACTTAATTTATTATTCTCATTAATTGAAATTAAATACATAGTTGATAATAACGTATTTTAAATATATTTATCAGTATTTTTTAATGGTGTCAATGAAAATATTCTTAAATTATTAGTTGACTATATTCCTACGGAAATTCGAATAATAAGAGATTTATTAAACTCACAGGTTCTATATATAAATTACAGCAAATATATAAATATATTATTATCTTTCATAGATTTAATGACATTTATATCAAGATCATAAATACCCAACACCTTTTTTAGAGCGTAAATATATAATAAAATCATCTAATCACCGACCAATTTAATTAAAAGCATTAAGAATGAGCTAAATACTCAATTAAATAACACAATCCTAATCAACTTAAATAAATAAACATCTATTTATTAAAATTTAGTTTATCTTAACTGTAAAATAATGAATTTTGTTATTGATGTGAGAAACTGAAAACAAATCAAATGAATAAGGCATCTTAAACATAAAAAAAATTAAGAAAAAATGCCCATCTTTATGGTTCTTCTTGTCCTTTTCTTCTTGTTTTTGTCCTCCTTTTACCTTTAATTTGTCATTCCCTCAAAAATAGATATTTTTCTATTTTATATTTATGATGAAAAGAAGAAAATTTTGAAAAAAGTATGGACGAGCACTGTGGTGCTAAGCCGTAATTTTTTTGACACTATGACTCAAAGCTATGGCCTTAAAGCCTGTGTCTATTATTAATTATTGTAGCGCGTTGTGATCTACAGCTATGGTTTTGGTTTATTTGATTGCTGTTCATTAATTTCATATTTGTTCATTGAAATTTCGTTCATTCAACGTTTGTTGATTCCAATATCTTCTTAAGTGCTTATTCTTTTATTAATTACCAAAATTAGACAAAAAAACATAGCTAAAAATATCAAGTACAAGTTTTCATTTAATGCACATAAACACCTTTTATCGTTCGGCCATCAAAATCTCAACCATTAAAATAGTCTTATCATTAGTTGTGTCATGTGATTTGTGAATAATGCATTTCTCAATAGAGAACTCAAAGGAACAGTTTAAACGAGACAACTTAAAGAAAGCATTGTATAGTTTAAAGCAAGCTCCCTGAGCCTGGTTTGATAAATTGAAAGCTTCCAAGCTGCACTTCTTGCTCGAGGATTCTTTGGATTTAAATATGATGCATCACTATTTTACAAAAGAAACAATAAAGTGTTGCTAATCTTATTGGTTTATATAGACAATACTGCAGTGACAGGTAATAGCAATGAAGCAATCGAAGAGATAATCAGTGGATTAAATAAAAAAATTCTCACTTAAGGTTCTTGGCTAGCCACATTATTTCTTGGGAATAAAAGTGTCAAGATCAGAAGGCTTTATGCATCTTTTACAGATAAAGAATATACAAAGTCTCACCAGGAGAGTGAATTTACATCACTTAAAAGGGATGAACACTCCACTGACATTACTAGCAGATAAATTTCAGTTAGGCTTCCATAACTTAAGCTCTCATTATTTAATAATATCTACTTGATTGTTAGGTCAATTCACATAGCCTCTGTGAGGCATGGAAACAAAGAGGGCATGCTTAAGCTGCATTAAGGAATCTATGGAGGTGCGTGGGTATACCTGTTCATTAAATCTTGGAATCTCTTCTAACCAAAAGGAAACTATGTTGTCAATGTCTTTGCCAATGTCCCTTCATCTTTGCCTTTTAGGATAATAACTTGGTAACTAGTGTTAGTAAGCTTTACTTTATGATGTACAAAAATGTTATTGCGGTTTATTAGATGTTGTTTCTGTTGTTAAGCACTGCAGATTAATTTTCTGTTTACCAACCTTTCAAAGAGATGATCAACATTAATTAACAGCTTGTACTTGTTACTTGTGAAACAACTAATTAATAGCTTTTATGCTTGTACAAGGCTTCTGAAATTTTATTTTGTGAAATAACAAAATGATAGTATTAGTGCTTGTCATAATCCTCAATAATAGAGGTCATTTCTAGTGTTTGTACTTGAAAAATTTTAAAAGTGCAAGTTCCATAATAAGGTAGCAGTGCAAATTTCTTAATCTATTCCATCAGCTTACTTGAAGCTCTAACCTAACTTCATATATCATAAATGTGCATACAATTTGTTCAGTACAATTAGTTTTCTGCACCAAGCAGCTTCGTCTAGTATTGTTGTTGTGGATTTGTGGGGGTCCTCGGCAGTTCTACCAAGGTCTTGCAAATTCAGCAAAAGCTTTGGAGTGCCTTCAACGAGTTCAAAAGCATTGACAAGAGGTCGGCGTTCTCTTTGGACCATGTTGCCTAAATATAGACATTGATATTCTGGTGCCTAAATCCGCCATGTGACACCATCCTGCAAGTTACACTCGTCGCTGCACTTACCTCATATGACAACCGAGCTTCTGTTTAACTTCTTACAGAGGCAAGTAAACATCATCAATTGGTCTGATTAATACGTATATTACAAGGAATCTGGGTTGCTGGAAGAGAATGAATGATACCTTAGTTTGACCTATAATAGCATATTCGTACGGATAGATAAAATAATTGTAGACATTGAAGTCATAAGATAAATGATGACAGGATTGTATGCACCTGTGCTGTGACTTTCAATCTACAGTTAAAATAAAATGGAATCATTGCATGTAAGTGGGTCGGTTGTTGCTTGCAAAATTAAGTAGAAGCACCGTAATTACAGTCATATCGTGAATAATTTTTTCAATTACAAATATAAATCCGAAAAATTATTTCATCTGCGGTTTGTTCTGTAGTTATGTTTCCAATATACCATTAAGTTCGCCTAGTAATCACTTCCATACCGTTGAAATCAAACTCAATGAGAGAACGTTTCGAGGAAAGTGAAATTTCTTTGCTCCCATAGATTCCTGCTTTGCACTCGTCTCTGCTTCGATGTTGTATACATGTATAAATCAAAATAGGCATCAAATATGGATATGACTATTTGGTCTTGCAATTTTGTTTTATCAATGTCATTAAGGCATGATTATAGGTTGTTTACACCCATAATTTGTCTTTTGTTCAAGAATAAAAATCCTATCCACAATCTGGTGGCAAATACTCGATAGGAATTGGAGGCAAAATGGGTATTCAATTACCATAGCAATGGCGGCAAAAATGGGTTTACAGTTGATATCGGTAACAAGTTAATGTTCTATTTTCTCTGTGAAATCCTTTTTGGAGACTTTTTTACCACGTCCTTTGGAAAAATTTAACCAGCTTAATTTTTGTGGGTTATCCTCCTTTAGAGGGATGAAGGCTTGTCAGAATTATGTCAGAAATTTTAGTAAACTCGGAGACCAATGGAAATTGTCTTGTCAGTCCTACTCTATCAACCCTTACTTAAGGTATCAAGTGGCCTCGAGAATGTGCTAAGCAACGGCTTTTTTACGCCCACAATTTTCAACCAGGAAATAGGAATTTACCTAACACTTGCTGCATAAAGTAATAAACTTTCGGTATACTGTCACATCTACATGATTTAAGGCCCATGTAGAAAGCACAATCAGTGAGTTAGGTACAATATGATACGTATCAAATCTATTAAAAGATTATGATATTGTTAGATATTTTTGCAAGATTCTCGTAGAGTTTACATCTGAAACAGATGGTGGGGTTAACCAGCAGCATCAAGTTTATCAACAATCAGGCAATCCCAGTTAAAACCCTTCTTGCCAATGGAGAAAACTATGATCTTGTACTACCTTTGACTAAAACATAAAACAAAGTCCCATCATTTCATTTGTTTACAATCAGACGGCTACCGTGGAGTGCAGACCGTATGACCATTCATGGTCATCAATGCACAGAACCTGATGAATGATTGGATTCGGTTCCCATTCTGATATGTCTCAATCCAGCAGTGACATTTTTTTCCTTTTTCCTCCGTCTTGCTCTCTCAAGCTTTCCTCTCTTCCATGTTTTCTCGTTCAACTTTTCCTCTATGATGGTCGGCATACCTGAAAAAGGCACATGGACAAGGTGTTTACCCAATAATTTTTGCGGAAGCTGACAAAATTAGATACACAAGTCAAATAGAAAGTGGGGAGACTTGCCTCGGTCACTCTTTTTGTCCGCGGCCACCTTGGATTTCTCTACTTTTGCTTTATTTCTGTTACCCATATTTGACTTTGCATGATTAAAAGGCCACGTGGCGTTCATATGCTTGTTGATCATGCATGCGGCATAGTAGGGGATTTTGACCCGCTTGGTGTGCTTCGATTTCATGCTACTACTGATGAACGTTAAGCAGTCCATCAAGCTCTCTTTGGCCAATCCTTTCATGTCATAAGCCTGGGATCTTCTCCACAGGCTCTTACTGTGAGAGCTCACCGTGCTGGATATACACAGAGCTCTTGTTGTGTCACTAATGGCAGCCTCTGGCTTCTTTAGCAGCAAATAACACTGAGCTCTATTGCTGTAAAGGACAACCCTCTCTTTTCTCATCTTTAGAGGACACAAATGCAAAGCCTTGGTATATTTTTTCACAGCTTTTTCAATGTAACCAGACCAGAACCTTTGGTTTGCTTGTTGTTTCAACGCACACACTGAGAGTTCTCTCTCTTTCATTTCTTGTTCCGACATTAGCTTCTCTTTTTTTATTTTTTCTACCTTTAAATCCCATATTTCCTCTATAGCTCTTTCAGCTTTCTTGTTCTTCAACCTCAAGTTACCATATCTGATTTTGTGGTAATCTTGTAAGAGTGTTTGTGTGATTGCTTCTCCCACTCTTTTCCTTCCTTTGAGGGTTTTAAGTTCAACCAAATCAACAAGAAACAAAGCTGCAGTATCTATAACTTCATATCTTGTATCCTGGTCTTTGAGAAGAAGCAGAAGAGAATCAATAGCCACGTACTGCCAATCATCTGAAGTTCTTGACTCGTTGCAGAGACTCTCTATGACTGTTCTCAACTTTGCTACACTTTGTCTTCCTGATTTTGTGCGACAGAGTGTTCTTATTAATCCAATTCCAGCGGGTGAAGTGTGATTTGCCAACCCACCCCACATTTCACAAACAATTTTCAAGAAATCTTCACTGCAGATAAGATTGAGAGACCTTTCTTTGCATGCAAAGCAATTCAAGAGATAGAGAGTCCAACACTGAAGTTGACTTGCCCATTCTTCAGCCTTTCTGTTCTCTAACTCCCACCCTCCAAGCCCTCTCGTAAGAAGATCGCAGTGGTACTTCACTCTCTTCTTTTCTTTCAAGCTAACAAACTTTTCATAGACCACTTCAAAGCAACAGCAAGCTATTTTCTTGGCCAATTCTATGATCTCTACTTCATAAAATGCAACAGCTTCGAAGGTTTTCTCATGGCTAGCAAGGTGACCCAGTGCACGAACTGCAACTCGTTGTTCGACCCAACTGATCTTTCCTCTTAAAAGCTCCATTAATGGAAAAACCACACCTGATTTAACAGCTTCCTCTGCAAAATGAGCCTTGTTCATGGTATATGAACCGATTACATGAGCCGCATAGTAAGGAATATAGATGTTCTGATCTCTGAGTCGCCATTCTTTATCACTGATGCCTCGATGGATGAGTTTTGTCATGCACTCAAATATTCCAAGGGACGGAAATTCCGGGTCATCAGGTTGATTGACGGCGATGTTAAAGAGCCCACTTAAGACCAAGACATTTTCTTGGTCATCTCTGAGAGGAAGTTCTTTGAAGCACCGGGCGATCTTTGCTCTTCTGAGAGATGTGGCCCGCTCATTCATGGAGCAAAAGAAACAAAAAGGTCTGGTGCATGTTATTTCTGGGGCCTTCCCGGATGTATTCTTTTGGTATTGTGATTCCATGGCAGAGCAAAAGTTGAAGAGTTAATGCTTAATCCGAATGAAAGAAAGATTTAAGATGGTGATGAATGATTTAACGAAAGAGGAGATGAGTCAGGTAGAATGCTAGTGCTGCAGGAGTGACACACAGCTGCACACGAGACAATTATTTAAAGTAGGAGCAGAAGTGCTCCACAGAGAGAGAGAGAGTATTATATTATTTTGTATAATCAAAAACCAAGTCATTCAATAACCGACCTGCATGGTGGTAGGACTGCATCCGTTTGTTGTTTTCCCCCTTTCGTTTCTTCTGTTCTAAACAAATTGAGCACTGATAACAGTGATCGATAATGGAGAATGGAGTGTATATATAAACCCTTTTCCAGGACAGGAATAGTACTTAAAAGTGCATATTAATTTACTCGAGATTATCTCTGAAAAACAGTAGGTGCGTAGAGGATATAAAGAAGCAAGCCATGTTTTCTCGATTAAGAGAGTCCCTTGAGAACAAAGAAACCTCACCCCTGGAGCTCTTTGGTCCCCCCCATATGAATCCAATAAAATTCCCTTGTTGTAATCAACATAATCTGTCACAGGGCTCTGATTAAAGCCACTTTATAAGCTCGCTTCCAACTCAGATAGTGCAGTAAAAATCCCAAAATATACGAGTCAAGCACAACTGGGTTGGTCTCAAGAAAATGCGGCTGCCATATGCAACTTCTAACTATACGAGAAGCATGATTAGTCACTTGCATTATTTTAGTCCTTCTAACTTGGTTTAATAATGTGACTGCCTCAATCTACGTGCAATTCTTCGAATGTCTTCCTCTTCCTCCTTGATCATTATGATCAAGATCTATGGAGGCTTAGTTTGTGCACTGACATTTGTCTGTATCGAATATCAAATCGCATGTTTGCATATTAGTTTGTTGCTCGGCGTGCGTAGCCTTCATTTCTAGGCAAATGATCTTGGAGATTGCCGGCTAAATGAGAATACCAAACCGCATTTTCTGGGAAAAAGCACGCAGAAATAAAGAAAAATTTTGGAGTTCATCGAAGAGGATGCTTAAAGATGATAGGCAAACAAGTGTTCAATTCTTTGAACAGTCTTAAAAAGTGTTTAAATTGATTAAATGTAACCCACAATAATATGTTAAGTCTAAGCCGACCTACGAGTTTTTATGAACTCTTTTTAAAATTTTAAAAATAAATAATTTGCGAGTTAATCCAAACGTGATGAACTTTTACTTTTGGCCCAACTAGATTCTACTGTTGGCTCACTCCTTTCGCCAAGATAATCGCTGCCAAGTTCCAAGAAAATATTGGGCCGGGGATAATTTGGCCCACTTGGGCATCCATTCAACTAAACTGAAGAGAACAACAGCAACAGCCTTTGGGGGTCTACTTTAGGCATCAGCGCAGCTCATTGTTTTATTGGACCCTCATTAATCATATCACCAAATCTTTCCACGCATTCTTGCTTTTACTTTTCAAACTCTTTGCATTTAATGAACATTTAAGTTCTTGTTCGAATTTGGGGTCCATTTGACAGCAGTACTCTTTTTATTGACCCATAAAAGAAAACCGTGGTGGTGTAACACTCAAACCCCAACAACCTTAACCTTAGTTGGCAAGTTCTACGTTCTTTGTATTTCAACGCGCCCTTAGCATTTGTCTTCTCTCTCAAAAATAATATTTTTAAGTAAAATTATTTAAAAATTACTGTAATTAAATATATTATAATAATTTAATTAATTAAATAAAAAATATATATTTATCGATAATAAATAAAAAAATTAAAATAATTTTATAAATTAAATACCTAGCATGACAATAGATTTGATCATTAACAAATCATTCCTCGCACTAAGAGTCCCATGAGAAGTAATACCAAATACACTATACTTTATTAAATTAAAAAGGTAAAAGTAGAAAGCCTCATTCGTAAAGTAGAATGTACTTCTCTACGGGAATGGAAAATATACCTACGCCTACGCCTACTTCTACTTGCTTGGCCAAACTTCACAGAAAAGTGGGGATGGTTACGCGGCACGGTTGGCTGGACAGCCTTTTCAAAGGGGCCCGCATTTTTTTTGGCTGTGGGCCAATAATGAAACTAAAGTTACCCTACAATCATAATCACGAGGGCCCACGTGGGAAGCACCCCTTGGTCCGTTCCGAATCATCCAGCTGTCTCAACTGCTCCTGCGCCAGCGAAACGTCAGATCATAACCAATTAGAGCTTAGAATCATTTTGAGATTAATAACTTTTTTATTTATTTCTTATGCACTCTCATTCTAAGAAAAATGCCTAATCCCTTATTAACTTTATTAATTACTTGTGTATTAAGATTAATAACTTCACACTATAATACACTACTATTCTTTTTATGCCCACCGTGCTAACTTATCACGGGCACGGCCAATTTTAATTTTATTTACTATAATATTGCTCCCAGTCACATGCATCTAACGGGCCTCAGGGTTGGGCCCCAGCCAGTCTGTCTCAAGCGCCCCTTAAGCTGTTACTTTGTCTGATACTCGAAGTGGACCCCAATTTTATCGTTAATCCAACGGCTAATCTGGGCCCATGTGGGGGTGGTCCTCTATTTATCTACGGGTCAGATTTAACCAAAACTCGCCCGTTACTTTGTGTTGGCCTATATATATACTACTCTGCCACTGCAGCTAGTGTCAGTCACTAAATCGCCGCGTGATCAACCCAAAGCAAGCAAGCAAGCAATGGATTGCAAAACCGTGTTGGCACTTGCATTGATGTGCGTCATCGTTGCCGGTGTCGGTGGCCAGTCTCCAGCTGCTGCGCCGACAACTACTCCGGCGAAAGGTAGCACTCCAGCTGCTGCGCCGACAACAACTCCGGCGAAAGGTAGCTCTCCAGCTGCTGCGCCGACAACAACTCCGGCCAAAGGTAGCAGTCCAGCTGCTGCGCCGACAACAACTCCGGCGAAAGGTGGCAGTCCAGCTGCTGCACCAGCCAAAGCCCCAGTAACAACCACAGCTCCAGCAAAAGCCCCGGCTAAGCCTCAATCACCTGCTCCCGCCACTGTTCCGGCTGCGGCTCCTTCTAAACAGAGTGTCCCGGCTCCAGTAGCAGCACCTGTGTCTACTCCACCGGCAGTTACCCCTGTAAGTTCGCCTCCAGCTCCAGTTCCCGTATCAAAATCTCCACCGACACCGACGCCTACAGCTGCACCGGAGAGCCCGCCAGCGGCTCCATTGGCCTCCCCACCTAAGGCGGAGACCCCTGCTCCGACTCCCAGCAAGAAGAAGCACAAGAAGCACAGCGCCCCTGCCCCTTCCCCTGATCTGTCGAGTCCACCCGCGCCGCCAATGGAGGCACCCGGACCGAGCCTGGACGCGTTCTCTCCGGGTCCATCTGACGCCGCCAACGATGAGGTACGTTTGTTCTCCTCCAAGTTTATGCTAGTGTCATATTTTACTTGGTTTTCTGTTACCCTGCGCGGCAATGCGCCTTGCGCAATCAGATCTGGAACCTTAGATGGAAAGATCTATTATCTACACCCTTGAACCGTTATTTACAGATTTGATGGTACGTTAACTCATATTACACTTCCTATTATAAGCGTGTAGTACACGCGCCACCAATTCACCGACGTGATTGAAAGGGCCGCCGAGTTTGTACTTGCGCGCCGCGAAGGTTGGTGGCATAGATTTGTAACAACATGTTTTAAAGGGTAAAAACAGTAAATCCAACGGCGAGAAATAGGTGACAGTCAACAGTGAAGTGAACGTCAAGAGTGTACAACAGTGCATAGTTGTGATATTTAATCTTGTACATATGTGTGTGAGTGTGTGTATATATATATTAAATAAATTATTTAGATGCTGAATTTATTATTAAAAATTGGACAGAGCGGAGCAGAATCGCAGAAGATGGTCGGCGGATTGGCATTGGGATTAGGATTGGCCCTGCTTTCTCTGATCTTCTAGAGAGAGATGTTACTACTGTTAATTATTTCAATTTTTTTATTTTACCCTACCCCTGTTACTACTCTGTTACTGCTTAACATTTGATATATTTTTATTTACCATTTGTTTGTTGGATTATTATTATTTATTAATAATATTATGATGGTGGTTCTTCACCCGTTGCTTAGCTGGTGATTGCCGTAGTTGATAGTTAGTTGCCTTTGTTTTCTTTCGGCGAATGTGGAGCCGGTTGTAATTTTTTATTGATTCTTGTTTCTGCTCTTTTATTTCGTTTTTCTTTCACGATGTCGTTTTGGCTTTATCCTCTCGATTTTTTTTTAAATTTTAATTATTTATATATCATGAGTGAAAAAAAAAGGAACAAGGATTTGGATTCATTCGTAATTTTATTTATTTATTTATTTATTATTATGAAATAATTTTTTGAACTTTTACCTTTTAAATATCTTGGTGCTAAGCCACTGCCCATTAAACCCCTCCCCGTGACGGTAATCAAGCGTGGGTAGAGGAAGCGCCTGCCGATATTGTTAACTCGATGGAGCTCCATTCCTTCTCTCTATTTAATTAAAAAATTTACAATAAAATGATCTTTAATATTATTAATATAATAAAATAATTTAATTAATAAATATATTTTTTATTTTATTAATTTTATAATTATAATTATTAATAATATTAATGTAATAGGTCGATTTTACTTTTTAAAAAAAATTATATTTAATAAATATGTACATAAGTACGTATATGTATATATGTACATGGTTGGTACGGTTTAGGTGTAATGTTTTTTTCAATATTACAGTTGCTTACAGTAATTGTATTTCGTACTATACTTGTCGTGTGGGGCTTTTTCTGCTGCCTGTCCTACGTGTCTTTCTGCTGACTAGTTGTGTTTTGCACTCTTGGTTGGTTGGTGGTATTTGTTATGACGGTGTCTTATTCAAATTAAAGACGATTTAAGGTGCGTGCGATGCATCCAATACAATTAATGACCTGTTTCTTCCGATTTGTTCTTAAACAAACAAGGTGCAGTGCCCAACCCCATTTTAATACACACACCCACGTATACATACATACATACATACATACATATATATATATATATATATATAGAGAGAGAGAGGGGGGGGGGAAGAATTAGAAATAAAATTTATTAAATTATAATAATTAATAAATTATAATTATTTAAATAATTAATTATGTCATAAATAAATTTATACGTGAAAAATTTTAAATTTAAATATAATATTATTATTAATTATATTTATTTATTTAATAATTATATTATTTTATATTAATTCAAAATTTTAAATTCATGTTAGGTTGATATTAGTTTGATAAATCGTATTAAAAATTATAATTTTTAATTATGATTAAGAGTGATTTTGAATTTTTTAAAAGATTTTGTGACTCTAAGCGAATTGTTGAGTTATAATTTTTAATATTAAATTAATAATAAATTAAATTTTAAAAAATTTAATAAATCGTCTATCATATATATTCTTAAGTCATCTTTGTTTTTATTTTATTTTATACTATTTAAACAATAATTAAATTAATTATTTTAAAATAATTAAAAAATATATTTTACGTGTATATTAATTATATTTAATTTTAATTATTAGAAATTTATGGATTAAAAAATTGGGATAAAATTAAGTTTCTTTTCATGACAATAAGTAAGAATAATTTTGTATTAGCCATTGGGCAATTTGGCAGCTGCCACCTTGAACAATACACTTGCTTCATGACAATAAGGATAAGAAGTGCTACCTAACTATGCTGTTGGGAGCTTTGGCTGTACATCCAATTCGAACCATGTCGACTTGCTTTGATTTTTGTTTGTACAAATATACATAAGCAAGTTACGTTGAATGGAAACTTCAATGCTTAGATAAACTAACCATGAATTAGTTGATTCATTGGATCCAAAGATATTCCAATTATTAGACCAAGAATTCGTCAAACTTTTTCCTACCCCCACCCACCTAACATGACAAAATCTTTTATAATTTTAGTAGTAGTGCCTCCGTTTCGTTATCAACTAGCCTTGTAAGGATTATAAGGTGCTAAACTCCCAGTTCTATCACCATTTTCAGCTTCATTTTCTTCTGTTTTGTGTTCAGCAATGGTGGCATGCAAGCGGGTCCGGGTCGGGTGTGAGGAGAGGCCTTGGTGAAATTGAAAGGTAGCGCCAAAGAAACCAACACCGACAGACAAGTAGAGGAAAAGGGTGAAATGATTTGTGTAGTGGAGTGAGATTGACAGTGAGTGACGTGTGTTGAGAGATTCCACTCCGCTTGTAACAACACCACAATCACTGTTCTTCTCAGACAAATCTTTGTGACTTTCCCAATTCTTTCATCTACTGAATACTAATGTAAAGAACCTACCAGGAGAGATAGAAACATCGATCACGGCCATGGATGTCTCCACCTTTGAAGCTCGGTATCTCTCTGTTTCCTTTTATTTTCTTTGGTTGTTTGTTCTACGAAATTGGTTTTCAATGAGAATTTCTGGGTGGGTTGAATAGTATGTCGTAGAAATTTGGAGATGCTGGCTAACTGAATTTGAGAATAAACAGTGACTCCTTATAAATTAGTTAGTAATTTCATATTTCATAAGTAGCTACTTACAGATATAGGCCCTCCTTGTTAAATTTTCCTTTTCCTATTTCTGGCTTTTATTTGGTTCCCACTTTTATTTGTTCATATTCCTGTTATAGTTGAATAAACGCTTGGCCGTTGGAAATAGTTAAAAAGGCAAATATTGCAAAACTGTATACTAGTTGCGAAGTATAGAAGTTGATAAATTCCCCTCACACTTTCATGGAGTTCTATGTCCATGGCCGTCCCTACTTATTTAAGATCCGGAGAGCAGCTGTGTCGAAATGAATGTTAGTAAAACTTAAATGAAAAGTTATGTTTTATTTATTGGTGCATGCTCTCTTTCCTCCGTGCAAGAGCTGGAACAAGGATCTTGTACATTTATTGTTTTCAGCTTTTCTAACTTCCAAATTGTTCTTCTTTTTTTTTCGTTCTAGGTACCTTGATTCTTGCAGGAAGTATGAAACACTGCCCAACTCCTCAGTACTATCGTGGTTTTCTGAGGTTGTTTTGAAATAAACTTGTTCTTATGTTTTTTCTCTGTTGATCATAAGATTCACAACATTACTCATGGTAACGGAAAATATATATATATATATATATATATATATTTTTTTTTGCCTACGTTAGCTTCACATTTCTAAGACATTTTTTTCCTTCTGGGACTGGTGGCTTTGTAGTTTATGGAACACATTATTGTGGCTGTCTAGGGTAAGCTTGCAGTTATGAAATCATTTGGATGGCCTGTGTGGCCATAAAGGGTAAGCTTGCAGTTATGAAATCATTTGTAATGGTCAGTGAAATTGAAGATTTGCTGGAGCTGCTAGGTGTGTGTTTTGTGACTACCTATCCAGCGATGAATAAAGGGCTGTTTGACTCTTATTTCAAGGATTTCGCTGGACACTATTCCTGCAAATACAGCTCATCCCATGGATGAAGCTCAACTTCTCATTGGAATATTATTGTTGCTGCATTCTTTTTTTCAACACAATCTTTTTGTGTCCTTTAACTTGCATTATTTACTTTTTCCGGCAGAAAAGTTAATTATTAAAACTTTTCTTGTTGTTGTTTAGGCAAAGATTCAAAACCTCAACCATGAGAAGCATAGCATTGTGGTTTATTTAGACCAGTTAAAGAATGCTGATATCCATCCATTAATTGACGGGTTCCTGGAAATGGACTCGTTTGATCCTGATGCAGTTGATATTCTTAGCAAAAGATCATGTTTCTTGAAAGAAGAATACATTATCTCTTTGATGCATGCAATTGGTCAAAAGCTCCGAGTAGTTGATCTTAGCAACCTCTCACTGAGTAATGATCTTTGGAGGTCTGTATTTGTTCTTTTCCTGCACATCATTGACAAATAAGCTCTGTTATTTTTTTGCTCCAATGAATTTATCATGATTATGGTCTACTGTAATAATATTGGAAAATACAACTGCATAAGTTAGTTAATGAATTTACTAATGAGTGATGTTTCTCTTGAAAATTCACATTATCTTCTACCTTGAATTGGTTTCCTTTATGTAACTTCCATTCACATTATATTTTTGCTGTAACCACTTAATACTAAAAAGAATGCAGCTTAGAAGCAGTGAGGTAATGCTCAATTATTAACCTCCATGTCTCTGGGTCCTTTTCAGCGATCTTTGCCAGGGTGGCTTGGCATGCCATGTTCTGAGCTTCAGATCAACCAACATTCGGAAGCTTAACATGGTTGGGAGATTTATGCAATTAAACACCCTAAATTTGGATTTTTGTACTTCCCTTGCTAGTTTACACAAGGACTGTTTTTCTTGCATGCCGAACCTTATGCGTCTTTCAATGTGTGAGACCAGAATTGCTAATCTCTGGACAACTACTGCTGCATTATCAAAACTTCCTTCCCTAACGGAACTGCGGTTCCAAACTTGTTCGTGTTGCAAGGACACTGGGCCATGTCCTGCATCATTAGGTGAGATGGAAATATTTTTTCTTGTGTGAAACAAGTGATTCAGGTCAGTTTGAGTTCATACAGTCATACAGCATTAGTTATTAATGCAGATTCTAAAAATCCAGCTTCTGGTGCTGATGACAGAGACAAGGATAGTGAGGATCATAGCATATATGAGAATTTATCAGATGCTCAAGAAGTTGAACTTTCAAGATACCTTCACAGCATGAATTTGTTGCAACTGTCATCTGGTGCTCCTGCTAGTCTGAATGGACATGCTGAAATGCCAAATGTGGTAAGTGCATGATGTACTCCTGAAGTAGATGTATTATTTATTTATTGTTTATGTTTGATAAATGTATAATTGCTATTTATTGGTTTGGGTTTTTCAGTTTGTCTAACAGTTTTCTTTTGGCAAATTGTAGATTCATGACAATTATGAGTTTCTAGTAAGTGTCCACAAGCAGGACATGATAGATGCTACACTTAAGTTAAAGAAGTATATTACTCACCATCCTTCACCCATATGCTTTGAGAAACACTATAGGGAATATATGATTGCATCGTTGCCTCAGTTGCAAGTTTTAGACAATTTTCCCATCAGAATGTTGGACAGGGAAATGGCCAAATATGTCTTTGGTAGATACTTTGAGTACTTGCCTTATAAGAGGAAGCGCAAAGAAAATGTTGTCAGTGTTTTGCAGAAGCGTGAAATGGGAACTGGTGTTAATTACCAAAATTCACCAAAGCCAAGGCAGCAAAATCCTTATCACATGCAGTGTTTCTTCTCGAGGTCCCTTAGTGCTGCCAAGCTTGGATCTTCTGCATGGCCACTTCTATATCCAGTATTGAGCTTTAGCCACATATATAGAGAAGAAAATAAAAGGCTTCGACCGAGGCAGTTTGAGTATCACCCATCTAATCCTAGTCTTATGGCTTTTGGAACACTGGATGGTGAAGTAGCTGTTATCAACCATGAAACTGGGAATTTGGCTTATTATATTGCATCCATAGGAGCAATGAATAGTGTTTTAGGGCTCTGTTGGCTGAAGAAGTATCCATCCAAGGTAAACACTACACTGACCTCACAATTTAAGATTTTAATAATAGCAGTGCTTCTAAAAATTAACTGTTTGCTTTTATTGATGTTTTATTTTTCTAGTATCATAATTCAGATACATAAGAGTGCAGGTGTCATAATTGAGCTTTGGATCTGTAGTAGGTTGTGGCCCCAAGCTCTCTGCTTAAAAGCTTGCTTGAAATGCCTAAATGATCCAGTTGTTTAAACTCTGTAATTGATCAAACCTTTTGATCATTTCTACACATATTCTACAGCCATGCCATTCTGAGACACTATTAATCTGGTGGAAATTACTAATAAATGGATTTATATGTTTGAACTGCCAGCTTGTTGCAGGTTCCGATATTGGATGTGTGAGGTTGTTTGACCTCGATCGTATCACACCCAAAGTTGCAGATACATGTGGTAATTCTTGTGTGGCCACTTATTATGATTTCGAGCAATTGACATCGGTACATGTCAATTCAACAGATGATCAGTTTCTTGCCAGTGGATACTCAAATAATGTTGCTCTATATGACATCAACACTGGAAAACGTTTACAACTGTTTGCTGATATGCATCGAGAACCCATTAATGTTGCTAAATTTGCCCATCATTCCCCTTTTATGTTTGCTACTTCTTCATTTGACCATGATGTTAAGATGTGGGATCTGAGGCAGAAACCACTCCAGCCTTGCTATACAGCCTCAAGCTCAAAAGGAAATGTGATGGTTTGCTTTTCTCCTGATGACCTCTATCTGCTTGTTTCAGCAGTTGACAACGAGGTATTCCTACATAAATTTCTGTAAATTATGATCTGTCATTGCAATATAATTCGCTAGATAAATATTGATGACATGTATGTGTGATTGCCGAGTCCTCAAAATTATCTAACCAAATAGATATGATCTTCCATTATATTTAAAAGCCCTATATGGCCAAATTTTATCCCTGATAATTGATAGATATTTCAATGCAATTGCCATGTGTCATGCAATATTCAGCTTAAAAAAAGCATGCACTTGGTCTGTGTGTTTGTGTTCTTTATCTAGCAATAGTAAACTTTGACATTCTTGCACGGGTTCTGTGTGGTGAATAATTGTTAAATGATGTCAGGTCAAGCAACTTTTGGCTGTAGATGGGAGGCTTCACATGGATTTTGACATAACTTCAACAGGAAGTGCTTATAACTATACTCGCTCATATTACATGAATGGGAGGGACTATATTATCAGTGGCAGCTGTGATGAACATGTAGTTCGCATCTGCTGTGCACAAACTGGAAGGCGACTGAGGGATGTTTATGTGGAGGTGTGTTCTGTTTTGGGATCTGTTAATGCAACTCTTGGAGTATCCTAAGCATAGTTCTAACTGTTAATTTATTTAAGATGACAATTGCTTTCTGTTCCTTCGCAGGATGGTGAGTCAGGAAAATTTTTGTTTGTGCAGTCCTTAAGGGGAGATCCCTACAGGGTAAGCTTCTATGTAATGAGTCAACTAATTTTCAGAGCTATTTTCAAAAGAATAATTACAGCATTAAAGTGATTCATACAAACAATAGACGTGTACTGTCATGAATCAGCAATCAGATCTCAACTATATTGTCTCAAAATCTACACTGCTTGAGTTTCCTACTAATTTGGTTTATATGAACCAAAAATATGAAGAAAATTCAGAAATGAAACGGAATTTTTACAATAGGATAATCTCTACTTTAATGTAGTTATACTATTCACAATGTCATGCAAATTTCGTTCAATAAGTAAATTTTGACGTTCATCTGTATTCTTTGAAATTAGGATTTTCACATGAGTGTCTTAGCTGTGTCAATGCGTCCAACCTCAAAGTGGGAGATCATCAAGGTAACTTTTGAGGCTATTCGTCTGTCCTTGTTGAATGTTAAAGTTCATTTTAATAGCTGAAATAGGAAGAGTTTCTTTTGCAGGTCAATTTACTTGCATCAAGTCCCCATGCTGAAGAATATTCTTATGGTCAACAAATCAGTACTTCCTGCAGTCGGGGAGGTTGATGTACATATATTCAGCGTGTATGTACGTAAATAAGTATAAATAATGATTGTTGGTCAATTCAATTGGTAGAACTTTACGTAAGTATAAATAATGATTGTTGGTCAATTCAATTGGTAGAACTTTTTGCGGTGGTACATGAAGCATGTATGCATAACCATAAGAATCAGTGAGCTTTTGCTCTTATGCATATGGATCTTATAAGAGTTTGTCAGGAGAATTGAATCTCTCCCTACTTCTATTACATGACCACTACATTGCCGGTGAGCCAAATCGGAGGGTATATAACGAGAGTAGGGAAGTGTTATGTTATCAGGGTTTATAATACCAGTAACATTATCAGAGTATTGTACTTTGTTTTGTCTCGTTGTAATCTGTAACGTGATGCATATATTTCGCCTCTTTAACATTAGTAGCATTAATTTTACATCAATTGGGTATAACCGGTTATGTTATGAATGTGATGTTGAATGTCACCTCCTGCGGAAAGGCAGTATGGTACAATTAGAACAGAGCGCAAATAGAAAATGATCTTTCAAATGGGCATTGTGCACTTGAGGCAGGCCGAAGGGATGATCATGATCTGATCTGATCTAAGGGCAGCTCTCTGTCTCAATTGAAAAGGCACATTTTCCTCGTTTTGTTCTTCGGACAGTCAAATACGGGGCTTAACGTGATTGTGAAAAGGGAGAAATATTTCTTCGCTCCCATCCCATCCAGTGTGCAAAAATGCACAGAAGGAAAACAAATGCAAGTTGCTGTTGCTGCTACACAGCCTGTAATTTTGTCTGAAATCTATCTGTTCTCTTTTGTTTTGGAGGCGGAACGAATCTTCAGGTTTTTGTTTCCCGAGAAATTGCTGAGCTAAAGAAAGGAATTAAACAGTAAACAAGTGCAAATTGGCTGCATTGGAGAGAGCCAACCAGCCTGTACCTTGTTAATGAATGCACCCAGTAAAAAATAAATAAAGCAGTAGTACCATTACTGCAAGAACTGGGAGCAAATATCGCCTTATTAGACAATCCAAATTACGAAAAAAAGCATGTTTAGAGCGTGAAGTGTTCAAGGAACAATTGGAATGCATTCCTAAAAACTAATTGAATTATAAAAATAATAAAAGCAAATGATTATTATCAGTTCTTGTGGTGTTATACTCATGGGTCTGAATAAACATATTACATAGCAGAGTAATTGCTAAAATATAATCCGCTTTGATATCAAATATAAACAGTAAGTATTATCAGTTTTAACAGAATGGATCAGCTATAGTCAAAACACACCCTTTACCTACTTGACATTGTGACAAATTTTCACCGAGATAGCATACATACATGGTTCAGCAATTGATAAACAGCTAATGAAGCTTTAAAGTATAAATATGAGGTTGCAGGTTCTGTGAATGTGATTCAAATAAAGGTTGAGGAGAGATTAGTTAAATCAAAACGTTGACAACCTTGAAAAATATTTCTTAAATCTTTGCATTGAATTATTAATGTCGTAGTCTAAGTAGTGGGAAGCTGCCATTAAGCTTTTTTGTAGCACAGATAATATTAATTAAACCTAATACGTACTAGCAAATGAAGACTACACCAGTTGCCTATCACTGTAACCCACCAACTTTTACAGTCTGTACCAAGGGTGTAACATGGACCACTCTCTCTTTGCTCCATTTAATTCATTCCACCCCAAGAATGCAGCAGCTATAAATACCCACCTGAGCTAGCTCTCTCAAAATTATACACACTCACTATCACAGAAAAGACAGTTGTGGGTTTCAATTTTGTAGCCCAAGTACAAAATGAAGCTTGCCTTAATAAGTTTGCTACTTGTTTCACTTGTTTTATGCCCTTCTTTCCTCCAATGCACCATGGCTAATCCTCAGCCATGTCCCCCACATGCTCCCGCGCCTGCTCCAAGTAAGATTCTGTACCTCCTATACACAATATCGGTTGTTTTGCTTTCTTAACGTTGTAGGAGTAGCTTCTTTTAACGCGATCAGGCATGGAAATTATTCATATTGTGCGTACAAATGTTACTGGTTTTGTCGGGGCGATGTATAAATTTTCTGATGACTGACTGACTGACGAGTTTCTGTTGCATTTGAAATAGACTTTTGCGATGGAAAGTGCGCGCAGAGATGTGCAAAAGCTGGATATCAAAGCCGGTGCTTGAAGTATTGCGGAATATGTTGCCAAGAATGCAAGTGTGTTCCTTCCGGGACGTACGGAAACAAGTCAGAATGCCCTTGTTACAGAGACAAGTTGAGCTCCAAGGGCACGCCAAAGTGCCCTTGATTTGCATTTCAAATAACATTAATTATTTTGCATCGTCCACCTTCTCTGTCGTTTGTCAAAAATTTGTTCTATGTTTAGGTATTATAATCTATTGTTTATGTATCATTTTATGTCTGGTTTTAGGTGTTGGTTTACAACTTTGGTCAGCAATTTGAGATACATCTCTTGCTTAACCAGAGGAACTTGTTAAGGAATATTCTTCACTCTTATAATAAGCAAGAAATGTAAGCTCTCTCGATATCAATAATAAGCCAAGGACTATGGTCTGCTTCATTGCATATGGAGTTTGTAATCCTTCTTCGCCATTGAATTTGGGAGACTCCTTTTATTTCCTTAAACAAGATGCATTAATAGGACATTAGAATGGCTATCATCAAGGAAATAATATATAGTTTCACTTGTCATCATTCCACTTATAACCAAAAATGCTATAAAACTGGAGCTTTCTTCAAATTTGTTAATTTGGGTTACAAAATAAACACCATTAATTTGTTTCATGCTGAAATGGGAGTAAATTACTGTGATGCTCTAATGATTGTTCTATTTAAAGTTCATACTCACATTGGATTCTTACATAGATTGGTTAAGGTATTTCATGTTCAATTGGGCATGAACTGTTGTATTACGCCAATGATCACTAACATTTGGAGTTTGAGCTCAAGTTGGAGTCTTAAATCAGTTGGTTAATGGAAATTTTATGGGTTTATATATGGAAAGGAGTTCCTCCATCAATGAACTAAACTTGTGGATTCATAATTGCTCCACCATAAATAACATGCGGTTCATATTTATAATTGTAGCAGATTTAAAACAAACTAGTAAAGGTCTCTTATTGAAAAATAGGTACTTTGATACATAACCCACATTATAATGCTTGTATCCATGCATGTGGATAGTCAAGATAATGTTGACTTTCCCTGGATAATCTTTCTGGAAAGCTTGGCTGAGATAAGAGCCAGCACTGTAAAGGAGGGCACAAAGACGACATCAGGGATGGATTTGATAATCCTTAACTGAGGCACATAATTTTCTCCAGCTTTCTTAGCTGCCATGGCCGCAGGCGGTGTAATTACACCGGCAAGCAAAGTGTAGTCGTCTATCTTGCTAATTCTTACTTCATCCTTCATAAATTTAACGAAGACATCCTTTCTTTTTGATTCCGGGGCTTTTTCCCACTCTTTAAAACATTTCTGAAATTTGGTTTATTTGGGTAAGAAATTGAACGAAAGAAGGCATAGAAAGATTTCAAGCAATATTCAATTACCTGTATTGCTGTAGGTGATGGAACATCGTAATGTTTTCCAGGTAAAGCTGAATTGACAATGCTGAATAAGTAGGAACAAAAATCAGATGCTAATAGCAAATATCCTGAGACATTTCTATCATTATTTGACAAGTATTTGTAGCTTTTAATGATGTTCAATAGGAAATATAACAACTTACTTGAACATATCAAGAATGGTACTGTGAAAGTCCTCAAAGCTCTTGACATCTTTCTGTATTAACTGCTTGTAGAGTGAATCTGTTAGCATATTGAATAATTGCGCGGCCGGCGTCCCTATAAACAAGCAAGCAGCCAAGCATACAGTTAGTAATGTAGAAAGCAGGAAATACAAGAACATGAAATGGCGGGAGAAATCACAAACCTTTCCCCACCCCCATCATCCTCATGACACTCATCAACATCCCCATTTTTGCACAGCAATAAAGCACGAGTTGATTGAGTTGATTCATTTAGGATATTTATATGTACACATAATAATGGGAGAGAGAGAGAGAGAGAGAAGTACAGAGACAGAAAGATTGGCTTGTCAGTCAGGTAGGCTAATCTAAGAAAAGAATCAAATGTTCGGTCCAATACTTTCCCAACCCAATTCTGATTCCTTGCTTGGAATTAATACGCAAGCCAAGGCAACATCCGTTGCTTGGAATTTATCCGTTCGTATGGGCTCCATTGCTGTCCCACTTCATGCTTGTGCTCATTTTTACTAAGAACTTCTACTCTTAACCTTTTTAACTTTCTATAAGGCCGAAAATTATACTAATGAGCCATACATGAGAAGTATGTTTGCACATTTGTTCCCGTTGAACTTGAATCATATTAAGAATTGAAGACAATTCTATATGGTTTTACTTCCTGACAAGTAATTTATCATATAATTTGGCAGCAGAATATGCAAAGCCTCTGGAGCAGAAATATCTAAAAATTATATATCTATCCATGCAAACGGTTAAGCGTATATACAATAGGACGAACAGCATTTACAAGTATTCACAGGTGCCAATAGATGAATCCTCTTCTTGAAAACTTCACTTAATAAGTAAAGGGAAATACTATAACTCCATATTCAGCTAGCTGACCTGAGGATCTGTGTGTTCACCAACCCGAGAGCAATTTTTGCCTACCCCACTCCCTCTTACAAGACCTGAAAGTGGAAGGTTGACCCTGGGGCACAGAATTCTTTGTGGGCAAGTCAGCTTTTGGAGCCTCAAGTGGGCATGGAAGGTTGACATCTGAGGCTTCTCCGTGAGCTGACTAATGAATCTTTCAAAATTACGCAACTCTTCATCATATGCTTGATTATGTGTCAGGATTGATTCCTTGTTCTGTAAGCGTGAGAAATAAATGATTCCATTATAAATAGAAGAATAAGGTAGCAGTAACACAACTCAGTATTTTGTGATTAAGCCAGTATAATTTTATTAGGTCAAATTATTTCCATAATCCAATCAATTCACAATCATGCCCCAGGCACCAAGTGAAGGTTTTCAACTAGAAAAGATACAAGAATTCAACCATCCATAGCATCACTGACCTTTGAGAAGAAAGATTCCCAGCAGAAGGAAGAAAAAGAGATTAAATACGCCAGAGAAGAAAAACTTAACGTTTTCACATGAACTGCCAACCTGAGGTTGACCTGAGCTTCGGAACATATCAGGTGGAAGGCTCACTTCTGCATGACTTGAAACTGCACTTCCAGGCATAAAAAGATTTCCCATGTTAAATTCAGATTTATGCTAGGAAGCTATACATAGAGATCTATCTGGCATGTCATTTCCACTTTTGGGAGGAAAAACAGCATTTACATTAGGTCTGGTCAACGCATCACATGGTACAGCAAGATCAATCTATTTATGGAAGAGAACTTTCCAGAATTTTCACTCAGCAGCTTGTCAATTCAAGTTTTCAATTTACTAACTTGCAATTGCACCAATTCAATCTTCTAAAGCATTTGACCCCAAGAATTATCACTATCTACGAACTCAAGAGATGGCCATACATCATTAAACGCCAAGTCAACATTGTCATTTACAGTCTTATTATCTGCAGAAATCACGAGAAGACAAAAGTGTGACTTATATGATGCCACATAAATTTCACAACATCACATCTCAAATAACATAACCAAATAACCTAGCCAGTGTCTAAAAGCAATAATTATTTTTCTAAGAAAACAGACAGATATATAATCCTAAATTTAATTCATCAGAGAAGACAACTGCAACACACACAACTCTTATCATGGGCAGTTGAAACCATAATATTTATGTAAAGATCTGCAGAAATAAATTTCATAATCAGTTCCATCGGTAAACCAAAATAATTTTCATTTATAAAAATTACCAAAAAAGCTAGATGTAGTCTCAAAAATTTGCAAGAAAGCTAAAATACACCACAAACTTGTGAAAAATTCACCAATCTCTTTGTTGAAAATTACCTATCAAAATTTGGAAAACTCACCAAGCCTACTTTCAATTTTGAGTACGTTAGATAGAATGCGTATTAGGAAAGATGTTTACCTAGGTCAGAATTAAATTCTAGCAGAGAATACTAAATTAATATCTAGAATGACAAATCAAATCATCTTCGAGCCAGCAGCTTAGCTGACTAATCTAGTTTCAAAACAACAATCCTTGCTAGTTGAATTGTACCAAAATGTTAATTTCATAAAGCTAACATGCTTACTACTTATGAATCATTTCCTGATTGCCAAGCTTTACCAACAAGCGTTTTTTACAATCACCAAAATTGAGGCTCAAAACAATATCCTTGCTTCTTACCAAAACTTCCAAAATCATCCATGCATGCATCAGCAGCAGTAAACCTCCTATATTCTGGGAAAATAAAGAAAAGACACACCTGTTAAACTTATAGTGGATAAATAAACACTGCATGAACAAACACTGTGGATGTCATAAGATAATAGGAGAACAGGTTATGGCATGACATGTAACCTGCTAGATCAGCCATCTCTTCCACTCTTTTTCTCTTCTTCCTCTTCATGAATTGATTTTTTTTGAGAAGAAAATGGTTGTGATTTTGCATCAAAACCTTCCAAAGTTGATGCCTCGAATTCATACTGGTTTCTCCAATCATATTCTACAAGTTCTCTATCATACTTCAGTGCCTGAGACTGAAATTTCATAATTTGGAGTTCTATCCATTTATAATGCCACATAATAGGACGTATAAACCTTTGCCAATTATCTGTCAACTTCTTCGTCCTTAAAAAATAGGAGCAGACGTAAACTAAGTGCATTTACCATAATACAATTCAAAGACCAAGCAAGAATATAAACCCATGAACAAAAGATCATTACTTAAATTACATATCAAATTTGAAAATGATTCAGCAGCCAATTGAGTTGCAATTACCCTTCCTGACCAAAAACCTGGAAATGAAATCCATCAAGACAAAAACTATTTCCCTGAAGATGTATGTTACTGAAATTTTTTAAACCCCTTAACCATCCAAAACAAAATCATTGTATAGTAGGTCTCTTGCTAGACTAGAAGTCAATGTAGCTGACTGACAAAGCAAGAAAAATTACAAGAAGCAGCGTCAAAACAAGAGAGATTGAGCCAATATCAATGCCACGTTCTATTTCCATAAATTTAAGTCAGCAGATCATGAATTTCAGATTTGGCCAAATTGACAGAACTCTTAACAAAAATGTCGACTAATTTGGAAATCCTAAAACATATGGAGTCAAACAGTTCACTAAAAACTTTTATATCTTATGTTAAAATTAGCAAAAATGATTTCTCACCCTACCTGACACCAGTTTTGCTGATTTTACAACCAAAACTCATGTCTACTAGATAAAGTACTTCCCAGCTAAGTTAAATTAGAATAGAGACTTGTTCATTAATTCAACTTGACAGCAGAGCAAAAGTACTTATGATCACATTGCAAGGCCATATGCATGCTCAAGGGTTGTGTAATAAACTATGATTTAATATTTACAGATTTATCATATTCATAGCCATTCCAATAGACCAAACAGTACACAGATAATACATGCGCCAACTAGATAAAACCAAAAAATACCTCACAATCAATCCTCCATTGTACACATTGAATACTGATGCCCATGCATCGCCACCACAAAACAGTGACTCAACTTCAACATCATTCAGAACTGAGACACTCTCAGTCCCAGACACGGTATCACCAAAAGAAATTGAATTCTCAGTTGTGCTCTGGCATTCAGATTCAGGCAGCCTACAGACACCACATTTACTACCGTTGGTTATATCTATTTCTATATGCTCACTTCCATTCTGTACCTGAGCTTTCAAGAAACCGTAAAAGCCTCAACCGAAGAACAGAGAAGAGAGGATCAAAATCAATAGGGTTGAAGAGGGAGAACGTCACCGCCGGTACGTAAACCTAGCCGGAGTTCAGCAGATGAAGTATGGTTGTAAACACCGTCAATCCGATGACGTAAAACCACGGCAAGCAGGATCCATCAAGTCCTTTTGGAGGCCGTTGATCAACTTGCGTATCTCCGGTCATAGATAATTTGCCGGCGAAAGAGTACTTTATTTTTTTTTCAAAAAAAGTAGAGATATAACAAATTAAAATTTATCTCTTATACTATAATAATTATATATTTTATATTTTTTAATATAATATTTTCAATATAAGATAAAAAATTTAAAATAAATCATTAACAGAAGAGTTTAAAAATAAAGAAAAAAGTTTTGCATTGAACACGACGAAAGACAAGACTAACATTTTTTGCCCTGTACGGATCATGTAAAACCCGAGCTGCAAAGCCTTTGCATAACAATTACAACAGCCTCCCAGCATAACCAGTTGTTGAAACCTGAGTGAAACAAATAAACGAACATCCATGGCCATGGATAAACAAGTAGAGAGCCATAAAGAAATGAAATCAAATGAAATGAATTCAAACCAAGTAGAACTGTTTATTCATCCGTCGTCATTGTCTACCCTCAAGCTCAACGCAAACACCAGACTTCGTGCATAAAATTTTCTGGACTTTCCACATTCATAAGAAAAAAAGAACTTTCACATGAGGACTCAATCTAATCCTCCACGAATCATTTTTTTTCTCCCTCTACAGATTATGTAAAAGACCAAAGCAGAAAAACCTTCGAAAAAAACATTATTTTCAATATCAAATGTACACGCTTTGCATAGAACGAGCTGCAAAAATTTCCATGGCAGTGAAGCTTCTGCCTCTGATATATTATCAGCCCCTCCCAGCATTACCATGCCGTTGGTTTCTGAAGAAGCTAAGCAGTGCTTGTGCCTGCAATTAAATCAGGGCTTGTTTGATTAGCTTAAAGTGAAAGAAAAAGGGGTGTGGATAATATTGAAAGCACCAGCAAGAGGAGTACCTTTTCTTTGGCTCTTGGGGTGCCTGACTGAGATAATGCCACCAATGGAGGGACAGCTCCTTCTTGGAGCACCATACTGCAAAACCTACTGTTGTTTGTGCAAAGCTGTAAAAGGGCAGCAGCTGCATTTTCCTTCCCTCTTGCTGAGCCCAATTCAACAACCTCAACCAGCACAGGGATTCCATTCTCCTGACCTATTGCAGCCCTTCCCTCACCAATTGTAGCCAGATTTGCTAAAACAGCAACAGCCTTGTCAACCATTCCAGCTGCTGGGTCCATCAAGTCCACAAGGTGCTTTACAGCGCCTGCTTGCACAATTCGGGCCTTGTTTTCGTGATATATTGACAAGTTAAACAAAGCTGTAGCCGCATCTTTCTTCCCCCTAGGAGTCCCATTCCCCAGAAGATCAACAAGAGGTCCTATTGCCCGGGACCTCCCAATCTTGATCTTGTTATCCTCAATCACAGAAAGGCTAAAGAGAGTTGCTGCTGAGTTCTCTCTAGCTTCAGGGCTCCCCGTCTCAAGTACATGAATTAGAGGTTCAATTGCATTGGCATTAGCAATTGCACTTTTGTTGTTATCATTAATTGATAAGTTAAGAAGAGCTGTAACTGCGTTCTCCTGAATCTTTGTGTCCGAGGAGTGTAACAAATTAATTAATAAGCTAATGGCACCCAAATTTGCTATTACTATCCGATTATCCATGCTGTGCCGGGCAAGAAACCGGAGTTCACTCGTAGCATCTTTCTGAGTATCAATTGATGTACTCTTCAAGTCTTCTACCAGCTTCCGCACTTGGGCCTCAATGCCAGAGAGATCAGCTCTTGTTTCTGCAGCAGAATTAGAAACTATTCTTGGAACATACCTCTCTGACGGACGACGCCAGATCACATGGTTCCGAGACCGTGGTTCCGAGACATGGGAAGCAAAATCAGGTTCCCTCTGCGTGGTACTAGTAGACTGTGCTTCTGGTTTCACCTCTCCAGAAGAATCAGTGTGATGGCTTGACACATCCAGGGTCTCATTAGCATCTCCTTGAGAAAGATTTGAACTAGAAAGCACACTGGAGGCTGAGGCAGTCCTATTATGGGTCTGAGATGACTGTTCGGCTGTATCATTAGCAGTGGAAAAATCTTTTCTAGATGGAAACATAGAGGGCTGCCCAACTAACTCCATGCTTCTTTCTTCTGAATTAGCTTCAGAACTTGTACATGATATTCTTGCAATATCCAAACCTGGCCCATTTCCAGCTATACCCTCCGAGGTAGAATGGGCATGCAAAGAAGAACCTCCCTCCCTTGCAGTGGATGAGATTAAGTTCTTACCAGGAGAACCTACGGACCTTGACTCAGGCAATATCTGTTGGCTGCCTCTGGTGTGAGGAAAAATATGCGAACCCCTCAGTGCACTGGAATCAGCATGGACAAAAAGAAGTGAAGGATGGTTTAAGCCTGTATTCCTCATGGGATCAGGAAGCTTCACGTTGTTTAATTCACACCAGTTTGCAATTAGTGCCTTTACAGTATAATTAGGTATTAGAGTGGTATGTGACAGAGTCTGACGTGTCTTAGGACAAACAGTAAGCCCAAGATCAATCCATTCCTGGATGAAAGCTCGCTCATATGTTTGCCCAGATGCCACAATCACTGGATCTGTCATCAGCTCAAGGGAGAGGGGACAGCAGAAATCAGGAGGTATTGGAACTGGACTACAGATCTGTGACTGTTTTATTAAAACAAGGTGCTCATGCATGCGGCTCACAAGAGAAACCATTTCATCCATAAACTCAGCTTCCCCAGAACTATCAGCTTGTTCAGCATTCTCCTTTAATTTTTCAAGGGCCACGGCCTCAATTAGAATCTCCTGGTTTGACCTCAAGCTCAGGCTCTCTGCAACTTTCACCAGGATCTCTGAGCTGGGTGTGACACCCTCTACCTGATCCCTTATAGCTTCTTTGATGAAAGAGGATGTTTGTTCATATTCCATATGCTTAATTTTCTGTGAGCAGAGCTGCAATAAGTCATCTCGATTGTTAGATATAATGAAATTTTTTTATTATTATTCATTTTTTTGCTAACAGAGAAGTTGCCTAAGAACTTGGGGATGACCCCAAGTTGGTCATAGAATTCAAACTTGGGTTGATGCTACGTGAAGAACAACAAACCCAGGTTGAATAACCACTCACACTCAGGCAACATCTCTTGGGTTCATCATAAATGCCATCTAACCATCTCTTGGATGGCAATTAATTCTATCACCCACAATGTTTCTGTAAATTTTCATAATCCAGCCATCTGACAGGTGGCTTTTCTTATAACTTCATAAGTGATCACTCAGAAAAACTGACTATCCTCTGTAAATAAAAGCTGCTAAAATACCTCAAGAGATGCTGAACTCAATTCATTGGGCAGATATTCATGACAAGACTTTAGCAGCTGGAGAATATCTAAGCCAGAAGTTCGCATCTTTGACGTCAATGATTCAACTTGCAGAACCTGGACATCATAATAATAAGAAATACATTATTCTACACATTAAAATTTTTGTTCTTTATTTACTTTTTCTCCTTTTTAAATAACTCTATGCATATTCAGCATTCATGCAGTGAAGTTACTCCAAAAGTCATAAAACATCTGTAATTGATCTCATGGGAAACTGAGCAAATTGTTCCTCCCAGATATAGAAATAACACACAAATAAGAATCCAAACTGGACAAGAATAATTCATGACATGAAAAGGAGAGAGAAACTAAGATGTAGCCACCCCCTTCACAGGAAAGGCACAGATGATTTGAGGAAATGTTGCTCTGAGATTGACGCAAGGGAGAAGATAGGCTAGCAACAAATAAAGGAGGCTGCATTTGTTGATGGGCACCAAAGATAGCTGGTTATAATTCCATTCCCAACACACTATCTTATGGTAAGATGAGAATAATGACATAAATAGAAGTTTGCATGTGTTGAAAATTTTCATCTCCAGCAGATTGCAGAAGATGCCGGTAAAATGCCCAATTTGGTAAGATATCATAGGCAAATCAGGTTGGGGTAGTTCTGGGTTTGATTATTTTCAGTGGCCCTAAAACATTGCCAGTGATGATTAGTTACAGTAAACAACAAAGAAAGAAGAATCAATAAAGAAATTTTTATATCTTTGCATACATAGGATAAGAGAAGAGGACTTCTTTCAAATCATTATCAGCTAATTATCACAATGTCAAGAGAATGCCTAAAGTGTAAAGGACAAAATACCTGCAATGTCAAGAGAATACCTAAAGGTAATTCTTGTTCCTACAATAAATGTTATTTTAAAAAAATGAAACTCAAAATATCAAGAGCAGCTAATGCATTAGAGTAATTAGCAACTCCCGACACCACAGCAAAAATGTTAAAACTGGCCATCTAAGATTTCCACACTTGGTGGAATATAAGTTGAGCATAGAGGCTGGGCTCTAAATTGCAAGAGTTAAGTTTTTGTAGCAAGCACATTAGTTGAAACAAATTTCACTTTATATTACAAAATCTGATTACAAAAATGAAAGAAAAATAAAAAATCCCCTACCCTTTTATCTTGAGAACCCACCACGAACACTAGCAGCAGATTCAGAACCACAACCACCTTCAACATAACTTTACCACAAGCTGTTGCCACCTTTGGCAGCACATCAACTGCCAACACTATCATACTCACCTCGACTTACATTAGTTCAACCAGCTTGTGACTACTATCACTGCCACCACAGCACTTCCATGGGTCTTTTCTTTTGGGTGGGAAATGGAGAAACAGACACTTCTATGGGCCATATACTACACTAGTCTCCTATATAAACTCTCTTAGAAGAAAGAAAATCAACAGAGCAACTAATTTGGAGAATGGTTGAAAATGGATCAACAATATACCTAGAACGCAGCAGAAAGGACAGTATGTCTGTCACCCATCTACTGAAAACTATGGAACAAGAGACGCAAGAACAAGAAATATGAAAGATTATTGATATTTCCAGAGCAGAGCTCTCCTCGTCCATGAAATGCATGTATAAAATGATCAGACTAACCCATACTAAATATACCATGCAAAGACCATTTTTAAAATATAAATTAACTTCCACCCTCACACCCCCACCAAAACACACAATTGTAAGATCTCCTGAACACTTGCAAGAGATGAGATCTTACCAGCTAAACTAGACAGTGACCACATACTATGAAATAATAATTGTATTTATCAAAAAAATAATCATGGGAATGCTACCATTTACAAGGTCACCTAAGTGATTTACCCTTAAATTGACGAGAAAGATAAAACACTCCAAAATTAGAAAAACTAAATATTGAAAATGCGGTTTGTAACTTACAAAATAAGCTTTACTAGACAGTGGTTGCCAGTTTTCAGTGAGCTTCCCCAATTCATCAACAAATTGGCCAAATTCTTCAAATGTCTTATTGAGAACTTCATCAGCAGCTATTTCAGAATCAACAATGGTATCAAGTATTGGCTTCAAAACTTTTAATATCTCTTCAGCCCTCTGGTAATACTTCTGAATTATGTCCAAGTTTATGTGGTCAAAAGTTGACAAATGTAAAAACGAAGAAATTTTTCTAAGAAGCACTTTTAACAATGATATCTCCACCATGCCTGCATCAATGAAATAGTTATAACCAGCCCCAGAATACAAAAAGGAAGAATAACAATTAGACACAAAAATGGCCAGACTGCCAAACGTAGAAGGGCAACATAGCACAACTAAAAGCTGCTGTGGTGTGTATTACAAATTTAACCACCAAAACAATAGATCCCATAGGAAACATGTTATCCCAATGAACTGACCTAAAGTAATTTGAAATTATTATGTTCAATCCAATTAACAGATTCACTACCTTCAATTTGTCCCCAACTTTTCAAGGGAATAACAACAGTGTGAGTCCTCTTGATATGCAACTAATCAGAGTGTGTTTTATCTTTCAACTTGTTGCACATGTCAATAAAGAGGCAGAAGTACATGCAAACTAGAACTTTTTTTGAAAATAGAACTTGAAGTCTTCCCAGCTGCCTTCCACATGTTTACTTTTTGCAGTTGTCCAGATGTAAGTTATTTAAGGTTGCTCCAGCAGTCAAAGAGCAAGAATATCAGCTGGTTAAAGAAAGGGAATCAAATGTACCTTCTTAAACAAAAACCTGCAATTTCAAATACCAATAATCTCTCACATTACTAACATTTGAGAAGCCACGTTAAACCATAAAATGAAGAAAATCCCCTTTACACTCACTGATAAAATCTGAACAACAACACTGCAAAGAAACCAATCCAAGGCAAGGTTCTCAAGAATTGGATTCTTCAACTCATGATACTATGTACAGAACCAATACTTACAATCATAATCTCTAAACTTGAAAGATCCAGAAATGAGCAAGAAATAAATTCTTAATACACAATGGAACCTCCTACAACAGACTCTTAACACACACAGTTCCTTAAAAATTCATTACATTACTGTTTATTCAACCATCATTAAAAGTATAATGGGAAAAAGAGAGAAGAATTGGAAATGTGTCAGTTTACAATAAATGCATTACCAATTTTCTCTAGAGCTATTGCCAGCTGAATTTTAATGAGCCAAATCCTTTGACTACATGTATGGTTTGTAGTTCTTATAACATCTTTCTTCTACAAAGATCCTTTTCAATGCATACACATGCAGAATGAGAGCGAGCAAGCGACAAACAGAGAGAGAGAGAGAAATTTGGAATTTCACATAGGAAATAAATACAGCAAAAGAATAATCACATAATGTTTCAAGTGAATCATAGAAAAACAATTAATTTGTAAACTAGACAGGTTCCTAGTTTATTTATCTTTTTGTTGACAGCAACCAAGTCAGCCTGCATTGCTTGCTGTGTCATACCCTTACATGGCTAGCCCTCATTCAATGGTCATATATCATTTTATGGACATGGAGATGGAGCCATCATTTTTTCTTAATAACTTCATTAAATAAACCCAAATAAAGGAGCGCTGCAGTAGGTAAACAGCTACATCAACAACAGTCGCATCAAGATGGCCCCAGACTAGTAATCAGACCAAATTAGCCTGGTATTGAGGCCTAGTTGAATTGAATATTATCAGCATTTAGTCACATATTTGAACCTAGTATTTCTTTTCTAGATGAACTTGCACAAAGTGTCTTTTTTTGGTTCCATAAATGATTTATTAGAAAGATTCCACCAAATCCACATGACAAGAAAACTTTCTCAATTTTCTACATCCAACATTATCTTACTCACCAAATTAGTACCTCCAATGCAAAACATAATCCACTCAACAAACCCCAAACTTTTTGCAAAATTGAAGTAAATGGTTTGCCCTTCGTACTTTAAAGATGCCTAACACAAATACTATCTTTTTAAACAAAAAAGGGAAAAGATATGACCTAACATTCGAAAGCTTGGAAATAATACTCAACCCCTTGTATATAAAAATTGTAAGATTTCTTCAAACCCAAAACCAAACCACTCATAAAAGTCAGCATAAACTAGTCATCCTAACATAATTGCAATTGTCCATGACAAAAACGGAATGATACAAAAAAGTTTGAGACTGTGGGAAGAGAACCTCTTTTAGAAATTTTCTCAGAAAATGTGGACCAAGGACAGTCAGGTAAAGTTTACTCAAATATTCACAAGCTTTGTGGACAACATTGATATAATCTCTTCCTGTCACCTTCTTATTGTATACGCTAGAGATTCTCTACCACATCAATCTCAGCAAATGACATACAGCAACCTACAAATTTACTGAGACTGCTAACCTTACTTCCTCAGTCTCCAACTTTCTACAACAGCAGTATAAGATACAAAGAGCATGAAACTTTACGAGGATTCCTTTAAAAGGTGATCATCAACCTGTCTAAGTTCTACAGGGAAAGCATAATGGAGAAGGCTTTCCACCCCACAAGGTCCTAATATAATAAAAATTTATTTACTTTCCGTGACAGTGAGGTAAAATTTTAAATATTTAGGACACATTTGATTCATTTAACACATGTACCGATAGGATTTCATTCAAGCCCATAACAATTATCATTCTAAACCTTCCAATTTGATGTAGAAAGAAGCCAAATCAAACCGAGTTTCTCATTTTCATATTCTATAACAGTAAATTCAACAACTGACTGAAAAAATAAACTACCACAAGCAGCACATGCACAGCTCTCTATTTAACCGTGCATACTAAGGAGACCACAACCACGAAATGCAAGCGACATATATTTACATCACAGTAATTTTCATATTTCGTTCCAAAATTGACGACTCCAAGAAATTACCACAACTCAACCGTAAACGCAAAAATTAAAGCAATCAATTCATCGTAATCACAATAAAATTACCAGTTTCACAGTTTACATATAGAGTCTTCACATTTATAATTATAATTTCTTTGAAAAAAAGGAAGTTTCGTCAATTCAGAGCCTTAAAAAATTGCACAAAGAAAAAACCAGAGTAATTAAAAACGAAGCACTACATGGATCAAATGAAAGAGAGAATAAATGAATGGCACCTGAATGCAAAGAAAATAACGGAAACGAGAAGGTGGTTTAGGTGTTTGATTCTCCGGAAAAACCCCGACGACCCAGACTTCAATTCTCCGTTGTATGTATTTTTGTGAACTGTGAATATCATTAATTATTTTAAATAAATATTCATTAGCACAGTGGAAGAGCGGGTCGTTCTCGTAATTTCGTATTTAGTATTTACTTCTGTGGTCTGACTGGAATTCTGATATTTCCCTTCTCGGAGGTAGCCGCCAAAGAGCAGTGGTTTACCAAAATTCCTCGTGAACAAAAATCAAAATAATTATATACTATAATTATTATTAATTACTTTTTTTGGACTTAATTATTAACAATTATTACACTATCTTTGGAAATCACAAGCAAGTGTTGTGGCGTTAAATTCATGGATAACCAACATGATTAGCTACATTCTATTAGAAAGTTAACCTACTTTCATGTTAAATAATAAATACAAAATTATTATGGTATATTGTGTGTTGTAATTTAAAAATAATAATAATAATAATAATCATGTCACTCTTATAAAAATTTAAAATAAAATTAAAAATAGTAAAATTTTAATTTTTTATAAAAATAATTTTAAATTATATAATTAAAAAATTTTAAATGAACAATAACGGATAAAATTGACCAAAATATTTGGCGGGCAAAAGATCCAAATTATGTTGTGATGAAATAAAGTTGGGGGTGAAAAAACATAACATGATTGATGCTTAAAGTGAAGCGGTGGTTAATGGGAACAACTAACAGTGACGGAAAGTATGATTGCGGGTGGGTTCCGACGGAAATGTTGGACTTTCAATGTTCTTCTTTCCAAGGTCCCATTCTCATTCGTTCTTTTGTTTGTCATGTGGAGAACAATAGAGAAATTGAATACCAGGTCAACATATCTACCTGTACGGAGAAAAGCTTCGTTAAATGTCCATGCACTGCAGCGCACCCCACTTTCAGGACTTGTTGGCAAACAAATTAAGAAGAAGCAGGCAGCAGCTGATACATGGCAGTGATTTTAGAAAAGAAGATATTAGTAATCCACTTTGCATGTTACAACATTCACATACAAATTTCTTTATAATGTGACCAAGCTTTTTTCTATGCCTCTACTCTAAAGGTTTTGATGAATAACAAGTATATAATAAGAGCATTGGACAAGATGGTTCCTCCGTGTTATCCAACATAAATCCTTTCGGCTATGTATGCTAAATTTGTTACTCCATTGTCGATGTAAGTCAAAAGTATGCTACCATGATTAGAGTGGCTGGAGCTCTTGCTCGGGCAATGCAGCATCAACCGGTTTGTATGAATTGATGGTTTGGTGTCTGTGTCTCAAAATAAACATTATTGCACATGCTGATAGAATTGCAGTAATGGTAATGGCTAATACCACCATCAAAGAATGTTGTTGCCACCATACCCTACATTTCAGAACAACAAACTTCATGCACAAACACAGAAAATATATATATATATATATAAAGCAAAATGAAGATGTCTCAAATATTAGACATCCAAGCAATGTTTACTATATGGCAGCTGTTTTAACCAAGCACGAAATATGAGTGATATTTAAATTTTAATTTCTGTTTCTATCCATGAATTTTTCCAGGTGAGCTTGAATGTGTGTTTTCGTGTGGAGAGGTAGGTAGTGAAAAACAGTTTTCGTTCTTCTAACAGACTATTTTTTAAAGACATAGTGGATTCAAGAGATAGTTCTTCAACAAATGAATAATAAAATAATAAATAAGACGAAATTTTATCCAAAGTGTAATGGATGACTTGAAATAAACTGGGCAAAATGAATCCCACAAAGTGAAACAACAACATACCGCTTTACTGCAGGCTCAACTTTCCATTGAAGCAACTTATAATTTCCAAACATGTCGGGGAGGTGCATACGATGTTCAGCAAGCCGGGAGACTATACGCTGCAGACAGGAAAAAAGGGTCAAGCAAAGAGTTTGAAATCTTATGTACATCTACTCTCAAAACACTTACCATTGCAGTAGCATTGGACATGTAGTTAGCAGATCCTGAAGGTAATATGGCCCATGTAATGAGAGAATTATTTGCTTTGGACATAAATTTCAATAAATGGACCTGAAATTATTTGCAACAATCATTGACGTCCTAAGTAAAATGAAGAGTATCTTAAAAAACTTGATTATATACACGAATAGTTTGTAAAGACTTTTTATCCTACACTGCCACAAAAGTATTTGTCTAACCTGAGACATATTAACATCTAATGCCTGAGCAATGAAATCAGCAAGCTCTGGCAAGTGAGATTTCAGATTTGAGTACTTAAAGCTCAGAGACATATCAAATGTTATTCGACCAACTTGCAGTTCCCCTGTAAATAAAAAGATAATGTATAATTCCCTAGAGTATAAGAGATGTATATTTATCCAAAAGAGCAGAGTAAAAAATAATGTATAATTCCCTCCAATAGCTACAGGGGACAGCACCTGGAAGAATATTATTTGGTAGCTCACTTGGAGATGATTCTGCGGATGAGTTCTTTCCATCTGAGGATGAAGGAATTGGTGGCGCATCACTTGTTATTTGCAGTCTTTCCCACAACTCAGAACAATTGGTCTTCCAAAAACCAATTTTAGAATGTTCTCGGTCATACATAACAAGTGTATTGCGAACAATAATTCCTGCTCCAATCACACATTTATAAATCAGAACAACTTACTAAAAACTGATAAAATAATGCAGACCAATCTTTTCTGTTTAACAGTGAGAAAGAAGTTGAATACAGCTTTATATACCTCCTAGCAGAGTAGTTGGATCCTTTCCATTCTGGAAAATCCCCAGGCAATATGCACCGTGCACCTTTGAATGCTTTTTAAGAAAACAACAGGCAAATTACAACAGAAAGCCCATAATCAATAAACACAAATCAATACCTACCCAGGTAACAACCACAAAGGATCAATGAAAGATTCTGCAAGGTCAGATTTATTTTTCCCTATTAGAGAAAATGCTATACAGCTACTCACCCGGAACAAGTAATTTTCAGGTGATAGCAACAACTTTTGGTCATTGCTAAATACCATCTCAACTGCTGGAAATGTATTTGAGAGTTCAGAGACATCACTGAAGCAGATTAAACTGTTAACCATACCACACACAGAACCCAAAACAAAAAAAATGCATTCAATCTATATGATCAATTACAGTTTGAGTCTTCATGCTACAGATAATACCTGGGAGCTCCAGAAAAGCAAACATCATTATAATTTGGATCAGGACCACGGATCTGCTTCAAGGATTGAAGTTCATGCATAATCTGCAAAAGATACAAGTTCATCGTAAAAGAAAAAGACAGAAAGAGAGACAACAATTACAGAGTCTCAATTATCAAATTGGAAGAGAATAGCAAGAAGAATAAACAACTCCTCACAGCATCAATGAGAATTTTAGCCATGTCTATCAGTTCTTAAGCAATTTTTAAACAGAAAAATACTTCCATGAAAAAGAAAAAGGCAAAAGTTTTCGTTCATCTTCACTCAACATACAACTCATGTGAGGTTAGAAGATGAAAAACAAGAAAAATGGGAAGAACAATCAGTGATGAAAGTCATATAACAGGATCTTACTGCATCCTTAAATGCTCGAAATGCTGCTTCTGGCAGATAGGCATATGTTGTACCACTATCCAGAACGGTTCCATGTTTTCCATCAAACACTTTTGAATTAAGAGGTAAAGGCTTCCCCGCAACTTGTATCTCCTTCAGATCAACGTTGTAATATGGACTGTTGCCATCCCGAAACTAGAGTAAATGTGTGAGATGTACAAATTTATATGTCAGGCAAGTGCACGATGGATTTTATCTATGAGATAAAACCATTTTTAAAACATACCTGCGAAGAGGATCTGAATGGGTAAAGACAATGTCTTTGGGAGGAGAAATACCACCAAGAACCATTGCACCGCCACCTATATCCATCCCACCATAGCATAACGAGAATGAATCACTAATCACACCTTTATCAACGAGTTGGTCTATAACACTGAGATCACCTCGACCCAATCCCATTATTCCATCAGCATGTTGACTATAAAGGTCACCAGTTTCAACATTCTCACAACCAAAAACAGCATGCTGGGGTGCAAGTTCACTTTGATTTCCAAAGGACATAATATCCTCACCAAGGACACCGCTGCTAGAACTCATTTCAGCATACTGTCTCTCATAAACACAATGTACCCTCTGATGGTCACAATTGCAGTCCAAATTGCATTTTACAGGTTGGTAGGTGCTTGACAAGTCCGGCTGGAATTTTGGATCCTGGTTGAAACAAAAATCACAAGTTCCAGTCAATTCTGTAACCAAATGTTACTTCCACATTTTTAATGAGTTACTAACAACCTACTTATATATCAAGTATGGTTTAAGACACAACTTGTGGATTAGATTAATTCTTTAACTGTTGAAATTATATTTAACATCTGTCATTAGAAATAATAACAAGATTATTCCTATAGGTACCACACTTTTTTGCTTCACAAGATCATTTTCTAATCCATGAACTATGGCAAATAATAAACAAAGCTAAAAGTGACCTGCAAATTTCAGTGTACTAGAACTGTATCTATTAACGTATTAACAGAGCACCATCCACCAATCACGTGTCATCGCACAATTGTGCCATGTACACCGTACTGCACCATAAGGTGAATGACAGTGTATGTTGTGCAAAAGTGTTAAATTATTTTCATCGACTTTGTAGACGTTATTCACAGAGCAATCAACTCTGCACGTCCATAAGCAGAATGCCGCAGAATCATATTAACATAAGAAGATAAAAATATTAGGCCAGATATATAACCGATAGTTTGTGCACAGTGCTAATTCTACTCGCACAACAAAATAATGGCGAAACATAAGCAGGACTGGACCGCTGAAGTGGGAGGGACAAAGATAATTGTATTGATGAATAATCAAATGTTTATTAAAGAAAAGAATGCAGATCAAATTAAAAATGTTTAATTTGACAATGACCTGGTGGTTGCCACACTGCTCGCAGGTGTCGCAAGGTACATAAGTAACTGTGCTCCCCGTATCAACAATAAGCGCGAACGTCTGAGGTGGCGTACCGATCCAGAGCCGTGTCGTATAATACCTTCAACGCCAAACAGCACAACCTCAAAAAGACTATCGCTTCAAAACAGTAGATCAACCTAAAACAAACAAAAACGGCATAAACTTATTTTACCCGTTGAGAAGGAGATCGTCGTAGAGGCGCATGCGAGCCTTAGGGTGGGCATTCGGGTCAGATCTCTGGAGGTGGCGACGAGAATTCGTGAAGCTTCTGGAGATATTCGGAGAAGAAAGGTAGAGTGGCAATACCATGGCGGAACCAATGCCGCCGTCGAGAAGTGTGGTGATGGAGGTGGCAGGATTTGATTCGACGAAGTACAGAAAGGCAACAATGGTGGTAAGCAGTGGAATCAATGTGCGCGCCATTTGCCTCGGTCTATGAGGAGCAAAACGGTGCGTATCGAGACAATGGAAGAAGGAATCGGAATGTGAGTAAATGTGAATTAAAGATATGGCTCAATCTTAGAGTCAGACTCTCTCTTCTTTCATGAGAGAGGAAGCGAGGGAAGTCAAGTATTCTGAATGAATGATAAAACTTGACGACCTCCGTCTCCAAGTTGGCTGTAATATACGTGTTTGGATATTTTCGAGATTTCGCCACTTTGAACGCTGTTTTATTTATTAAAATACCTTCGCAGCCTCCGTCCCCAACGGTGTCGTGTTGGTGTATTTTCGTAATTTCATCATTGTTTTATTTTATTTTTCGAATCCAAGAGAGACGTTTCTTTCAAATAAGAAACGTTACCCTCTGATTTGATTCACACCGTTTCGTTGCTCAAATCGAGACCATGCAACGGTGCAACCGCAATGGATAGAGACTCTGCAACTGACAACCACCCTTAACCGTAGGCTGAAGACAGCTGATGCCTAAAAGCAAACAATTCTTAAATCTTATTCAAACTATTCTATTGGCAGTTGTCATTTTTACGCCGGCTCTAAAGTCTTTTAACTTCAAGGACATAAACAAACACTTAAAATCTTCCCCCATCAGTACAGTAGATATCTGTTACACAGTCAAATCGAAACAAAAATGAAGGCTGAATCTTGAAATACACTGAATTTTAAGGCGTTTGATAATAGAAGCCTTGAGCGAAAAGGAACCTCCTTAACAAAAAAAAACATGATAATGGCCTTCCTGCGTATCCACTGAACTTACCTGCAAGACTTGCTTGCATACAATAATTTAGAAGAATTACATATATGGCTGGTGTGAAGGATGAGATGCACTACCCATATAACCATCGTAATTAGCTGGAGTTGCATTGTACAAGGTTGGAGCAAACCTATCTTCGTGGGGATAGTATAATAACCTTTGATCATTTATTTGTTGAGCGTACACAGAGTGGCCAGGAACTTGAATATCATAATGGTTTGGAGCAGTCTGAGGATACCTCCCTGGCATTCCTCCATATGCGGCCCTGTCAGCAAAAACAGGAGGAGGCTGCCTACTGGCAGCAGCATTGCCACTGGGAGCACGGAAACCACGATACCCTCCATTGGCTCTTTGTTTTTTGGATTGTTGATGTTTACCAAATTCCCCACCCCTCTTCTTTTCAGATTTGGACCTCTCCAGCTGAGCAACCCTTTTCTGAAGTGGATCAAGTGGATAGTCAACTTCAAGCTCATAATCTTCAACACAACTAATTACAGCCCTCAGTGCTCCAAGTTCTTGTGCATTTGCGTCATTCTGTATACAAACGGAAGAAAAAACCCTGGTAAGTGTTTGGTTACTGAGGAACTTCCTACCTTGGTCATTTTACGGAAAGATGGAAATGAACCTGTGCACCAGTGACACCAACTGAATTCCCACCCTTTCCTTGCGAATTTCTCCTTAAATCCTTCAAGTATGTCTTTAGGAGTGGCACAGGAGGAAAGCTTTCAGTAAGCTGGAAAGCATGAATAAAATGTACAGCATCAATGTGCTTTCCACTGTTAACCAAAGTGTTGATAATCCCTGCAAAAATAGAAGTGGCTTAGAAGGTTTTACATCATATAGTAGTAGACACTCCTAATATAGCAGAAACATTATACCAAGCAGTACAACAGATTTCTCAGAAAACACACAATCATGCCCTTTTAAGTGAGAGGCATCTTATGGTCCAGTCTCCAGACACCATCGGTTAGTTAATGAAAAAACACCAACCTGGCACTTTATGTGATAACCCAAGAGAACGGCAAAGCTCAGGTGCCTGCCTGCGGCAAGGTACTACAAGAACAAGCTTGCAGAGTTCTTCTTCATCAAACTCCGAAGCAATCCTAAAGGTTGCAAGAAGCTGCAAAAATGCCTGAGCTTCCAATGAATTTGCATTGGCAGCATCAATGCCTGCACTAGGCAACTTAGGCTTCCACTCATCGGCAATTGCCTTGGCTTGCTGCTTAGTTTCAGGGTTCAGAAGGTGATCAGCACCTTGGTCAAATCTTGCCAATAAGGCAACCATGGCCTCTATAAACATGATACAGGATTTCCGCATACCCTGAAGGGCAGCATCCTTCTCATCCAATGGTTGGTTAGTTTCATCAGGAGGGTAAAATCCCTCCAGTAGATCCAGCACCAAACGGGCTGGTTCTGTTGCACTTTCCAGTGCAACAGAAAGTTCCTCACGAATGGCATCTAGATTTTTTTTATTCTCCAAGGTAAAATTCAGAAGTCCATTTGCATCCATCTGCTCGCAAAATTGTGTTAGTTCTGGACGTGGCTTAACAACCATGCCTTTGTCATTTTCGCCCCTCTCACGAGGAAAGTCCTCCTCTAGGGATTTTGTGTCACCGACAGAGATGCTTACCTTAATTTCTTGATTTTCTCCACTGTCAACAGGATCTAAGGATGTTGGTTGGTAATTAGCACGTGCATCTGCAATGGCAGCAACAGCAGAATCTTTAAGCACCTGCACTCGATCGATAAAGTCTTGCTCTTTAGCAGCAACAGATGCCTCTCTTTCTGCAAGGAATGCACGAGTTTTGGACTCTTTCTCCTCATATTCCTTCTCCTTAGCCTCTAGCTCTTCAGCTTTTGTCTTCAACATTATCTCAAGATTGTGGAAGTGTTCTTCAATCACCTTCCAGTGAACCTTATCATCAGATGCATTTTTGCAAGCTTCAAGTTCAAGAAATGCCTTACTAAGTTGTTCTATAAGAGAGGATGCAGTATCATTTGCCAAAACTCGTTCCTTACTGGCCATGGCTACGCAAATTTCCAATGCTTCAGAGCAATTCTATACAAGCCATTGAAGATTAAAGAATCATGAGCAATAAGAAAAACAGATGGTCAAAATATATCAAAACATAAACAAGACTTAATGAAATAGAAATACAAAGAAAATATACTCAACAAAATATCAAGCAAACTAGTACCTCTTCCCTCACAACATGTTCCTGGTATGTTCAACATTTATTTATTTACAACTTGGGTCATTAGGCAAACCTAAAATTTTAACCATTGACCAGTAGCCTAATGGCTAGTGAGGATTAAAATGTGCAGTTTCAGATGCAAACCAATTCAATCCTTTGTTCTTCTACAGAAACCTGGATACTTCTTGATGTTTAAAAATATTTAAAATGCAAAGGTAGCACAACTATCTGAATTACTTTTTACCATCTTCCACTATCATTATCTTTACTTATATTTTGCTATGTACTTACAACTTCAATGCACAAGGAAAAGAAAAATATCAAACGTGTAAATCTTGACAAAAATCTTAACCATTTTCTCATCAATTATGGTAAGAAATCACACACACACACACAACATCATGTTCTTAGCTCTGGGGCACATCCAAGAACAATTACTAAGTTACAAATCTAACTTCTTTGCGTTTACAGTCCCACAGAGTGTCGACAAATAACTAAAAGGGAAGAAAAGGTAATGAGGTGATGTTAAGAGAAGTCAACTTCAAATTCAATGTTTGCTCCAACTTCTCTGCGGTTCTATCAGTTTAAGCATGCTCTCAAGAGAGAAATAACATACATGGGTTCATCCTGGCTATGAATGGTAGTCCATGTCAAGCATGCATGACAGTGCTTGACAAGAATTCAAGCAAAGCTCAACTGCCACTTTCAATATAACTAGGTAAGCTGGGCAAGCCAAATATTCAGCTGGATAAAATCAGATGCCTTTGCAGAGTCACGTAACACCTCTATTTACACAACAGAAAATATAGCAACAAAATGGCAAAAACCTATATTTGTGGTTCCACTTTAATATTATCAAAAGCAATTCTACATCACTGCTTTAAGTAAAACAAGAAAGTCAATCAAAGTAGTAGATACAAATAAAATTTGTATTTCAGAATCAACCATGTCAAAACTAAAATGTCTTACTTTTTCAACAGTAATCTCCAACAAGGCAATGGTGAGAAAAAAAAATCATCCATATGCTTAACATCAATAACACAAACATGCATCACAAAGAAACACAAAAGCAAAACATCATCATGTCTATTTATATCCCAATAAAAAGATGAATAACCCTATAATTACAAAGCTGTTTATACCCCAAATAACACGGTAGATGATATGACCCTATCATTTTGGCATCATATATCAAGCAATATCATAATAAATGACAATGAAAATAACTATTTAGCCGAAGCTCCATGATAACACCATGTCACCCGCCACGTCTGTTTATATTCATTCAAGAGCTACTGCTAAAGGATTTCTCTTAAAACTTGATGCCAGGCAATGATAAACAACAGGAAACCACTTTCCATTAGAACTACATTCACTCTGTGTCTCTCGCACCCACTAAAGTTCAATACAAATGCCGCACGGAAAACCAAGCTCGGGTTAAGAATATATATTATAAACCCTAACTCAACGACAAATGCAAAAAGAACCACAAGACGAATTAAAAAATTACGAGTAGACATACAGCGTACCTTGATACAGATAATAGAAACCGTTGATGTTCATGAAGGTCGTGGCGCAGAAGAAGCGATATTGATGGAAGGAAGATAAGGAAATGGCGCGATACAAAGGAGTAAATTTCTCTCTGCCTCTCTCTTTTAAATTTTATTTCAATTTTTCGATTGAAATGAGAATTTGGTTACTGAAGCTGAAGCTGCTGCACGGAGTATGAACCCTAACGCCCACATTTTCAGTGCTTTAGCTTGCGATCTATGGACTCGTACTTCGGTCTACAATGCATTTGTGGGCCGCCACTGTCCACAAATCGACACGCATTTGTGATTGATATTTTCAAAAGCAAAGCGACGTTTCAAAGTTTCAACATTTTCCAAAGATAAGGGTGGCATCACCTCGAAGTGGCTGATGCAATGGACCGATTTAATTATTTGAGTATAATTAATATAATAAATAGTTTTTAATTAACAAAAAATTATTTACTAATTATAAGTAAAAAAAATTTTAAAAATTATTTGTTTAATAATTAATAAAAAAATATTTTTTATTTTTAATTAAAATATAAAATAAATTTATATATATTAATTAAGTAATTCTACATTAACTATACTAATATGATAAAATCGTTATACCTAAAAAAAATTTTACTATAAAAATGAGAACCTATAAAAGTAGTAAACAAAAATAGTAAAAATTAAATTTAATAAATTAATTACTAAATATTATGTAAAATATATATAATATATATATGGGTGTTTAATTTATTAATTGATTGTAAAATTTTATTTACTAAATTTATGTAATAATTAATATTTTGTGTAAATAAATTAATTAGTTCAATCCAAATTTTTTTAAGAAGATAATATTAATTTATATTTTGTAATTTTAAAAAAGTAAATATTATATTTTTAAATATTTTATATTATAATTTTTTATATAATTTTAATTTATAATGTCAAAATATTTTTTTAAAAAAGTGTAATAATCATCTCAATCCAATATCCATACTTTTATTTAATTTTTTTAATAATATTATTATTTAATAATTTTATTTTTTAAAATTTATTATATAATTAAAATTTTTTTAAAATTTTTGAAAAAAAATAATTCACAAATTCCTATATTATATTATTTTATCATATTTTAATTATAATATTTTTTATATGTATATTAATTTATAATTTTTATTTTATTATAAATTTATACAATTAAAATCAAAATTAAAATTGATTTAATAATTTAATGTTTAATATATAAATAATAATTATTAATATAATTATGTTTTATATTTCAAATTAAAAGTTAAAATTGATTTATTTTTAATTATAAAATGTATAAAGTATTTTAATAATTTTTTTCTAATATAAAATAAGTAATTAATATAACAAATATTTATAATAAAAATTTAAAAATATATATGTTAATATTTTTATTATTATAATAATTATTTTAATAAAATACAATTATAATTAATTTAAAAATTACAAAATTTAAAGTATCAATAAATTTTTTTCAAATATATATATTTTTCAAAATAAAAAATTCCTTTTCCTAATAATTATAAGAACTCTTTCCTTTCTTTCTCTTTTCTTTCCTCGTTACTTGTCATTCTTAAAAACAAACCCTTCCCTGACACTTCCTTCAACACTGCAGTAATAATAAACTACAAGCAATGGTTTGTGAAATGTTTTCCGAATAGAAGACAAACAATCTCTAGTTGTTTTCGCAAATCTGTTTTCAGAAAATGAAAATGCGAACGGACAGGCCCTTACCGTCCGTAAAAGACAGGATCCGCCAAACCAAGACAAGAATCCTGAGAGGGCTGCAATAAAGAGCCGCTCCATTCTTTCACACTCTTTTATCAGAAGAAAGTAAACAACGAGGCAAGAAAAATAAACAGCAAAAGAGGAAAACCCGAAGACAGACAGAAAAATGACAACTGCTATGATATTCTACAATAGTGATTCAATTACATCCAACTTCCAAGGCTGATTTCTTCCTGGCATAAGAGAAATGGCTTGAGTTTCAATTGCGTATACTGTATATAGTGAAGAAATGGTGATATACAGAAATAACTTCCCTATGTTGTTCATCGTAGTAACCATTAACTTGAGTTTGTACACAGCTAGATTGGAAGTATGCAAAATATTTTAATGGCTATGCCTGCATAGGCCCCAAAAGAATTCTGTGCAAATGCAGTTTGACAATCTACCGAATTGCAAGTTAAAGATATATAGCATGATTTGAATTTTCAGCAATCGGCATGGGCTTGGAAGATCTAATTACTCAGTTCCCAGTATCTGTTTGGGTTGAGCACGCCAACTAGCAAAGGTAATACCCCGGCAAACAAGGTAAATTATAAAGGCCACATATGCACCGGTGAATGCACATACGACAGTGGTAAACATCATGCCATTCACTTCAGAGTAGAAAAAGTACAGCAAAAGATAGCCGTTGATAACTATCACCAGTGCTGCCACAAGCCATGAAACCAACTGCAGAGGGAAAAGGAGGTTTGTGAATGCATGAACAAATATTCACCAGATGTTTAATAGCAAGGTAAAAGTTGTTATTTAAAAAAATGAGATTTAGACGTTTCAAATCTACTAATAATGAACTGAATATCCCAAGAAATTGAGATCCAGTAGGATCTGCCAGCAATAAGCCAAAAAAATAGCAAGAATGCCTACAATTATAATTTGTAGCTTCAACTTAGGATAAGGCAATAGCAGTTGGTTTATTAGGATTCATTTCCCTGTCTTTCCTTGCTCCCCTTGTAAGGTAAACGAGGCAGAGAACACAAAATTCTCTTCAGCGTATGTGATATCTAACAAACACAAATTGATTTAGTTGAGATAAATAGAAAAAAGAAAACTCATCTTAAATAATAAAATTTAATGTAAACCAAATCCCTCCTCAACTCTGGTGCAAGCAAGATTCAAACCTCGGACCTGTTTGGTCAGTCGAACCAACTAGCCCCCATGCGAATAGGTTAACATTTGAGAATCAATGTTAAAATAATTCAATCACACTATATGAGATCTATAGACTATTAAAAATATTTAATTTGGGCAAAGAATCAGATCTGTTACCAGGTTTACTGGTAAGGATATCTCCATTATAGGAAAAAAAAAGTCTAATTCACAACATCAACTAGAGCTTGGTATAAAGGAGTATATAGAAACTAACAAAATTAACATGCCCAAGGATGTAAAGGAATTTATAAATGCGTCTTGTCAGCTATTTGGTCTAAACATCTTGATCCTCTATAGCAAATAAAAATAGGCTCAACTAGGGCACAAAAAACTGAAGGTACCAAACTCTATTTTCATAACCTACGTCCTCACACAAATGTTTTCTGTCAAATTGATCTCACCTATTTTCTCTTGACAACTAGAGAACCACTTTAACATTTCTATTATTAAAGCACTTACGTAGGAAACAAAATAGACCAAATCGAGCAATATTTCATGAAAGAAAATCATAATATATGCACCAACTGATCAACTCACCAATTCACCCATTGAACAAAGGAAAACTTTAAAATCTTCAAGAAATACTGAGAATAAGAAATTAGGCAACCAACATTATATCGTGTGAAAGCTGAAAATAGAACTTGACACTATGCCGCTTTATTTAGCATTAAGTTGATTGTCATCAAGGAAGTTGTGATGAAAAGATGCAGAACAAAGCAATTATAGACATACCTTTAGAACGGGGCCAATTTTGAAACTGCCCATGATATTCTCCTTGGAAACCAAACATAAAAGTGGGATAAGAGCAAAAGGGGATCTGAACTGACTGCAGCACATTTAGCCATTCATTCAAAACATCTAGTGTGTCTTCAGAGGTATCAAAAACAAGAGCAACAATCATAGTTGGGACAATTGCGCAGCTTCGTGTTATCAATGCCCTCAGCCATTTTTTCAACCTCATATCTAAGAAATCCTCCCATGATAAATTGCCCAGCATAAGTACCCGGTAATAGTGCTGCTCTGTCCAGCTGCTAATAACCCAATACCCCAAATATATAAAATTGGGAAAAGTCCACCTCCATACTTCTCTTGAAGGAACTGGCCAGCATTTACAAGGCCAATACTATTGGCCAGCTCAGTACCATAGAAACCCTTTGCAAAAACAGTTGTAACAAACAGATTGATTACAAATGAAACTACAAGAGCAATAGTAGACTCAATGGAATAATATCCAAGAGCTTCTTTGACCCGGCCTATCTTTGTGTGATCAACTTCTCTTGATTGTACAAGAGCAGAGTGCAAGAACACATTATGAGGCATGATAATGCAACCAACGACTCCAACAGCCTGCTGTATTGTGTTTTGCAAACTAAGTTTTGGAATCAAAATGCCTGCAAAAGATAAACCATTTTACTGTGCATCAGATGCAAAATACAAAAGTTGTTCTTATGCTAATGAGAATATTAACAAAGAACTTTAAATCACAAAAAAGGGCGTTCATCTACCAAGAAGAAGCTCAGTGCCACTAGGCTTGGCCTCATCCAAACATCCAGGCAAATGAGAGTGCCATTACTGCAATGAGAACAGCAAAGACAGCTTCCAATTTTCTAACACCATAGTTCTCAAGAAACAGGAAGATAAAACTGTAAAAGCACAATGAAAGATAAAAATCAAGAAAATGTAAACAAAAATGAAAGTGAAACTAAATTTTTGCTAAACTACATGACTAGAAAAATGTGAAAATCATTGAAAGCTAAATCTAGAACATCCAAATTTACTCATTTGTACCCAAAAAACATAGAAAAAATTAAAGTCAAAATTTGTTCTTTTCCAGATGTATATAGGCCACTCAACAAAGTATTTAATACATTTCTCATATAGAATATTGAGTGCATCCACGTTCAAGCAATCAATGCATTCCTGTAGTTAAATAATCTACCATTACATTGATAAAATGACTTCAACCCAATTACACTTTTTAATCGGTCAGATAATAGAATTCCTTAAAATTCATTAAGCATATCCCAAAAAATACTTCATTAAACTAAAATGCACGTTAATTATCCAAATGAACACATTAACACCCTCAAGAACCAGTTTTATCTTCTTTTTAAATTTATAATAGAATGCACAAATCAGGCAGAAAAACTTAAAACTTACCGGTCAACTTAAAAACTTACCAGTCAAAAGCAGTGATAATAACGCCTAACCAGAGAGGCAAAACCCCGTTACTCAAAATCTTAAGCGCAATAGCACTTCCAATAACCTCCTGAATATCGGCCCCAATGAGCGCCAGCTCTGCCATCACCCACAGCACCATCCGGGCCCACGTGGGGTACTCCTCGCGACACAACTCAGCCAAGTGGCGGCCAGTTGCCACGCCGAGCCGAGCCGACAGTAGCTGGACCAGCAGCCCCATAGCCGTAGCCCACATCAGTAGCCACAACAGCGAGTAACCGGCAATCGCGCCGGCCTGGAGATCCCCCTCCAAATTCCCCGGATCGAGAAACGCGATGCTCATTAAAAATCCGGGACCGGTGAAAAGCCAGAGCTTCCTCCATGAAAAAGGCGGCGCTTTTGACAGGTTCTCAAGGTCGGTTTCATCAATCCCGACTATCACGACTTTTTCCGTTGAGTCGTAAGCAGTTTCTTCTCGGTCGTCCGCCAACAGCGGTTCTTCATGGTCGAGCTGGCGCTGTTGCGGTGGCATGATTGTAAAAGCTTCGAATTTTGTAAAAGTATGTTCTTTGCCTCGCGGTGGCGCTGATTTTATCAGTTTCTAAAGAGGCCGTTATCACCTAAGTGAAGCAACTTCAGAAACTACCCGTCCACGTTCACTCCATTTATTCTGTCTATGCGGTGGTTGCCAATTACTTGTCGTTTTTCATTCTTCATATTTCGAGGCAGTATGACACGTGGAAGTCAGGGATGGATTAGTAATTTCAAAATCATTTTAGGGGTGATTTTGTCCATGAATGCCATAAAATTCTTTTATCTTTCTTTGTCAAATTCCGTCCTCCTTGCTTTCGTCAAAGTATTTTTTGTTGTATTACATTTGGATCTCAAGAGAATTAATTATTTTAAATTAATATATATATATATATATATATATATTATTTTTTATTAATTATTTAAAAAATTTAAATTTTTAAATATTTTATATTAATTATTTTTAAATTTTATACATTTATTTAATATTATATTTTTCTTCAAAAAATATTTATGACTTGTATCACTCAGTGCAGTCAAAAAAAGGTTTTGTTCGGATTACTCTAATTTGCTTTGGATGTCAAAGTGATTATTTTAAGTAGACACTTGCAAGCAAAATGAACAAAGATTTTTTTTTAATTTTAATTTAAATAGATATTAATAAATTATATAATGTTTAATAATAAATTATTTTAAATTATATTTTTATTTTTATTTTATATAATAAAAAATATATATAATTAATTTATAAATTTTGTTGATAATTTAAATAAACACCGCATGACCACTCCTGTAATATTGCACATAAGCAAGATCAATCTCAGCCGTCCACGGAAAGTGAAATATTATTATTTTTAAAAAAGAAAAGATTATCTAGTAAAATTTGACGTCGAAACCGAGGTGGCATCACTTGTCAGTGAAGCCTTTTCGTAGAGTGACGAGGGAAGAGGAAAGCGCGAGGAAGGTCGAGGAACACCCTGCCTACTGTGTAGGGACGACGTGTGGCGGACGTCTTTGCTGTGGATTGCTCGTGGTTGCGCGGGGCAACTATGTTTCTGCACGTGTCTTTAACGACAAAACAAATTTCAAAATCCAGCCAAAAATTTTTTTTAATAATCATTTTGACGCTTTGCCACGCTCCACGCGCTCGTAACATTCCCTGTTTTACTGGGGCCAAGGAGTTCCCCGCTCCTCTGGTGTAACTTTACAAGGACTGTATTTTTCTGAGCAGAAACGTAGATGGTTAAGAAAACTACAGCAGCGAATGGCGATGCACCGTGCACCGAATTGCTTTGGAGTAAGAAAACTAGATAGTGGCTGAGAGCAACTGGTTTGAACTGATCAGATCAGAAAACAAAAGCAAACCGGCGGTTCAATTCTCTCTTGGAGTCTGTACCATTATGTCGACATTATGAACATAAAAACAAAATGATTTTGTGGGGTGTTCTTCTGTGTGGACCAAACGTTTACTACATACTGTTGGCATATAATTGTGGTAGGAACAAGCAGTCCCGAGCATTGCATTGTTGGCAACTCACATTCCCTTCAATATTTCTATTGTATGGTAGCTAAAATACTCTTTGACTGAAGCATGAAAAGCATTTGAGAAATTATATTATCATAGAAGGAGACTCGTGGGGCGTTAGGGTCTGGAATTGGGATGCTCAATTTTCGTGGAAAAGAGCAAAAGTAAAAGGGTTCCCCGGTCACCTTTCATTTTCTAGTCTCTTGCCATAAGCAGCTTAGTTAAGGAATAGTCTTCGTCCGAGAAAGGGGATCTGAATTGAAGCATGGAGCTGGCTAGATTTGTTACGAGTTAAATTGGTTGAAAAATATGGCTAACTCTCTCAATTGATTCACGGGGAGAAGACGACTTGCATTCAATTTAAATACACGAAGTTAATTTGGCATTAACGCTTGCCAATTGCCACGACTGCGATGGTTCGTGCCAGCTATTAGTGGTATCTATCATCTTTCAAGTGTGAACGGGTGTGGTTTGGGTATTTTGGCAACCTAAACTAACCCATCTGATTCAGACCTTGGCTTTGTATTTTATAGATAAGATGATAGTAGACGAAAGAGTAAGATTATTTTATCCTTAACTGTCTTATTATAGTTCGTATTCATGGGTCAATTTCCCCAGTGCCCCGCATGTTTAACATTATTTCTCCAGTGGCAACTTGGCGGTCTGTTCCGAAAGCAGACGGTCCAGAATTGGCGAACTGGACATTTCGAGTCCGCCAGTCAACTTTATGGTTCTCGGAAGACGGACTTGTCCTTGATGCAAATGGGCTGGGCCCGCTATATTTTTTTCACTTACGCATCGCTGCAACATAGGCGACTAAACGAGCGAAGAGAGTCTAAGAAAGCATTAGACCATTGAAATAGATCATCCTGTCAACTGTAAAATCCAAAATCATCCCCTAAAAACAATTGCTATTAAGATAACTGTTTGAAGTTTCAACGCAGAGATGAAACATTGAGTAATTACCTCATTGGCTGTGCTTAAATTCATGGGTTGAAATCTCTCGAAGTCAAGTTTCAGTTGATTCATGCTGCTGCATCTCTAATAAGATAAACATGAACCATAATTATGCTGTGGACCCAACAGTGGCTTTGTGTGGTCAAATGGCATTCATATATTCTGAGTTCTGTCTCAGACAATTGAGGACTAAATTGAAAGAACTCTGCGAGGAGAAAGAGAAAGAGAAACGGGAAGAGTTAGGGTGCAGCTTAAGAAAATTGAAAACAAAACATACAGGCATGTTTATTTTGCCAAAAGAAAAGGTGGTCTTGTCAAGAAGGGTTATGAACTCTCAACCCGTTGTGATGTCGAGGTTGCTCTTATTATATTTTCCCCAGCTGAAAAATTATTTCTCTTTGAAGGAAAGAAATTGTTTCCATCTTCGGAGACTGTTTAATCCATTCATGAAAGAAAACCATGCATATCTGATATAGCCACAACTTCATTATAATTTGTGAAGCAATTTTTATGAGTATGTTCTTGTAATTTTTGAAACGAATGTTCCTGTAATTTTGGATTATAGCTCATGATCAAGAGATAATAAACTAGCTCATGTAGACATGTTACATGTTTTTAATGTAGTTATAATATAATTTAACATAAGATGTATGACAAAATATTCTTAATCACTATCGATCAGCTAGTTCGCCGGATTATAGCTCAGTTGAGTCTCGAAACCGAGCTCCGCCATCAACTAACCTCTAGCAGGTTGGTAGTTCTCTTTTTTAATTCTTTGAATTTGTGAAAAAATGATTGCTGATTCTTACCCAGATTAACATTTTAGAAACAGTGACAGAGAAATCAAAATGAGCATTGACTCTCAGTTGGAGGTATGATATCTGAGTGAATTATTGGTTTTTTGTTTAACTAACTCTTAGTAGAGATGGAGGTAAACTGATAGTCCAAAGAAAATGATTACAGGATACTGAAAACGAAATTCGGATGTACAGTGCTGAATTGGAAATTGTGGAGACACGATGGCAGTATGGATACGAGTTTCCATACATTACAAACCTGTAAGCTTTTAAGAACACACACACCCACACACGCTTATAGCGATTAATATTGATTTTCACAGGTATTTTTTAAAGAATCCAAGTAGAACCAAAAATAAGCAAATGAGGATGAATTTCTTGAGGGCATCCTGGAAGATACATTGAAACTTGTCCGGTTTCAGTAAGGTAAGATCTTCAATTCTATACACACACACTCTGTGCCGAAGAAATGTGTAACCATTTTGCTTTTTCTCTGGCAATAATTAGAAAGGGCTAGCAGTTCATCCACAACCTGCAGGTTCCAGTAATTTCATCACGGGAAGCTCAAGTCATTGCCTAAATAATTGGCTTAATAGTACGATAATAGGGTTCTGGATACCAAATATTTGTCCAATTCAACTGGGTTTAGTCCGTGAGGTGTTTCCTAGGTTCTATGTTCATATTATCATATGTTTTGTGTGTCAAAGAGTTGTATTTACCTAAATCAACTCATCAACTTTTCCGAATTATAGAAATCAGTCACAACCTTCAACTGAAATGCGTCCATCTCCATTGCCAAATCTTTGTGGCACCGGATATCCGGCTGGGAATATTGCAATGAGCAGTGCTGGAACTGAGTTTAATGGCTACGTCTACCAGTCGGAGTACAACAAAATGTTCAATGCAAGTTTTCCCCAAGGGTTTAGTACCATTCAGGAGGTATGACGCAGATGCATTTATTTTGCCTCAACCGTTGCTTCGTTAATGGTGAAAGAGAATGCCTACCAGAATTTCGCATAAGCATATGGTGTTTACACATTAATTACTTGCAAATTAATTTAAATTAGTGGTGGCAGTAAAGGACGAGCAGCAACTCTGAACAGGACAAAGTGGTCGACGCCATTACTGTACCTACCCATGGAAGCTGTTCACAGTATCGTGATTTTGGCATGGCTTTTCCATATTGAGCCTTAAAGAATGCCCATGATGAGGGGAACAAAGAGATTATTATGGATAATCAAAACTTCAAATTGTTTCCCTTAGCCGGCTAAATCGCATCTTATCAGATACTTGAAACAAATGCATATTGTTGCTTTTGCCGCCTCAATTCCTTGGAACTGCCAATTTATTAATTGGACAGCTAGATATCATGAAAGTTAACTAAAGTTAACTAGTTATATATGCATGTATCCTGAATATTTGATCAGTCTGCGTTCAGACCATAAGATGGAAATCTAGAAAACTTTTAATGGGATGACTAATTTCAGTCTTTTGTCAAGGTTTAAACTGACATGGTAAAGACATTCAAAGATTTACTTTGGATTCACTTTGAACGACATTAGAGACCTCCAAAGGTTCACTTTTACTCTTTTCGCAGCACTAAATCGCTTTACCACACTTTAGGGCCACCGGCCTCAGCACGTTAAAGGCTGGTTTTGAAGTCATTTAAGTTAGAAAGCTGGATTAGTGAGTCAATTAATTACTTGTTTTATGCTCGATCGCGCATATGCATGTGATATATTATCTAGTTACAGCACACACTTTTGAATACTCGAGTAACATTCTCGAGACTCTCCCGTCATAATTCTGTCAATCGAGAGTCCTTTATGGCTGTCTTGGCCTGCTGGCAAGACATTGTTCTTGCCAAATGGAAACCTTTATGTGCCATGGACCCCAAATTCCACGAAAGATCGATGATATTGACTACTCTATAGTGAATAGTAGTTGACGTACGTTCGTAAAATGAACGAGGCTTATCTTCTCTACCTGCCTTAGTCTTTGTTATACTTTTCACTATCTCAAATTTGTTAAAGGGGGCATTATTGTACATGTATTTAATTTTTCTCCAGTCTAAACGTCTGTATTTTGGTAATAATTCAACTAGGAATTGGTATAAGCTATGTGTACAACTAATCTTTCACGCAGTTGTTTGTATATCTATGACCTACGCTGCAATAATATTACTGTAGTTTGACATGGTTGAACGTAAGATGGCAAATCCAGCCAACTGTTGTCCATTCGAGGAGAGGTAGCACTGAACAGAACCCATATCTGTATTTCTTTATCAAAAAGTAGTAAATCAAGCAAAGTTTTGTTGTCAATTCCAAATTCACAAATCGATTCTCATGTCGTGGACAGGTAGATGCTTCACTCAATCGTAATAGTTAGAAGAGTTAATGAAGATCCAGCAATGGCGGATTAGATGGCCTGCAATTAGGGTAACAAAGTAACAGTTAGAAGATCCAAGACAGGACGGATGCCCTTGTTGTTGGCTTCTCATAGTTAATGAATGAACGTCTGTGCCAAATCAGAGGTAGCCACAGACTAAACAAAGGCTGCCATAGCTACAGTCACATAAACAACCTACCCAAACAAAAGGTATACAGTATGCATCCATTAAGTAGAAATCTCGTTATACGATTTAAAACACAGGACGTGTGTAGAAACCCAGTAAGCACAAGCACAGGAGATAACGATCCCACCACAACCATAAAAATGAAAACCTATTAACAACAAAAGAATAACTTGAACGTGCGCAAAACTCCATGCAAATAAAGCCTACAGAGATACAAATTAAATAGGAGGGGCTGTAAAATTAATGCAACACACTAATAGTAATATTTAATTAGAACTTTACCAGAACTAAATACAAGATCATGGAATCAGAGCTGTTCATGGCAAACAAACACTCTAGACGTCTTTTTCTCAACTTTTAAGAAAGCTGAAAGCATTTATAAAAGAAAAGACAGACGACGATACCAATGGATTACAGACACTCGTTAGACACCTGCATCGTCCGCACAGAGATTATATGAACTTGTTACACAAACACAGGCCCTTCAAATTTCAAAAGAAACTAAAATATACTTTTAAAAAAGACAAATGACATTAGAGAGGCCCCAGCACTCAACTCTGTCTCGTTCTCAAGTTGGTCTTTTTGTTGCTACCCCAGTGCAGAGGTTATATTTCTAGAGAAATTTATTTATTTAGTTATTTATATGTCGTCATCATGCAGTCAACAACGCCTTTCTGGGGTCCAGCGAGGCTTAGCCGGGCTAAAATGCTTCGAGACCGTCCTTGCGTTGAGCAATTCCAATATGGGACTAAAGCTAACGCACCGTGGCGGTTTGTACTGATTAATCGATGCTCCCCTTGATATTGCATAGTCCATCACCTCCTCAAACGTGCCGTTACACACTATCCTTATCTCTAGTGGTCCAATTGAGTTGTCTGCAACTCGGCATTGTCGGTACACTGAGTTCAGTGACTCTTCCATTGCTAGGCAGCAGTTGTTCAACACCTCGGCACTTGGTGCATTGGCTGGATCTTTAACAAGCAACTCCCAGTAAATGACGTAATGTCCTGGAATTTCGCTAGTATCTGCATAACTTGTGTACTCAATAACGCTGGTGTTGAACTCCTTTAGCAGTAAGGAAGCATTTTCGATGCCCTTTTGCAACTCAGCCTCGTCCGTTTTGTCCGAGTCAATGCTCAACAAAACATTCTTTCTTCTGACGAACTTGAACTGCGGAGCTGAGTTGTAGAAGTCGGTGACCCGGAGGATGTCTCCTACTCGGTAACGGTTCAAACCTGCATAGGTTGTCACCACAAGCTCGTATTCCTTGCCAACTTCTACGTCGGCAAGATCAACAAGGCGTGGAGGAGACTCACGAGAGAGAGGAGGAGTGTTCTGGTCATATGGTATGAACTCGAAGTAAGCCATGTTTGGCATGATGGTGTAAGAGACGTCAGATGGCTTGCACTTTGGTTTTAGGTTAAGACCAAAATAGCACTCAGAGGAAGCATACATAGTGCAAGCAAATGGCAACCGACCGCTGTAATAATCAAGTGTGGGAATGTACTGAGCCATGGCTCCAGTGACAATCACGTCAAGATACTTAGTGTTGGGCCAAATTCTAGCTATAATACCTTCCCATTTCCCTTCTGAGCATTCTTCGGTGATAAACATAGCGAGTTCTGTGTTTGGTGTCAAGAGTTTGTCCATGTACTCTCTAATTGAAGGGTCAGTGACTTTAGGGTTTAGGGTTCCTGTAGAGATATCATGGACCAGCTGCTGCCAGTTAAGTTGAAGGAACCTAATGGCTCTAAGTAGGCCAGAAGCGAAAACAGCGCCAACACGAAGGACTTCTGAGCGAAAGAGAAGGCCGCAGAGCATCTGAGTGTACATGCTTTGGTAAGAGTCAGGACAGAGAATGGCCTCGTCGGGGCTGGTGTAGACCATGAAAGGGTCAAACGGTCTGGTCTTGAAGTGGTTGCTCTTGTAGTAACTAGTGAGCACCGGACGGGCCAAGAGCCCGCTTGGAGTCTTCGTTTCGGATTTGATAAACAGAAAGTATAGGCCCTTCCCTTTGTCCAGACCGGGCACATAACTGTCATCATATTGAGAAATCGTTAGTCAACAAATCGAGACAGGAGATTTTGAAAATATATCAAAAGAAGCCAAAGCATACATATGTATACACATCTATCTAGGTTAGCAACACAAACCAGATATCTATGAAGGAAAATAAGATGAAAACAAACAAGTACTCACAGGTTCATGACAGGCATAAGAAGGCTGTATAATAGCTGCCGGCGATCCAGCTCTTCGTTAATTGTTGGCATCAGTTTTCTTTCACCAGCTGAAGTCCCAGAACTGCAAATTTCCACGTTTCACATACCAAAATCACAAAATAATTCGAAAATAAAATTAGAAATGAAGGTAAATAATGTTTTGATATTCTCACCTGGTGAGGAACTCAGAAACAGGGTCAGCAGACAGGATGGGAGAGCGATCACCGTTAGCAATACGCTGGATCTCAGGCTGGAGATCTTCATAAGTAACCACAGGGATTTTTGACTTGAACGTTTCTCTGTCTGTTGAACCGTCAAGCGGGAATCGGCGGAGGTACTCAGTCCCACCGTTCCGATTGAGTATCTCAGCCAAAACCCTCTCTTGAACAGAGTCAGTGTTTTGTGTCATCTCTTCAATGAACTGAAGAGCTACTGCATGCTTGTCACTAGAATGAGGGGCACGCGGTGAAGAGAGAGATGAATCAACGACCATGATTAAAAATCACAGAGGGTAAGCAAATTAGAAATCGGAAACTGAAACTGAAAGAGAAAAGATAACAGAGAACTTGACTGCTTTCAATATTAAAAAAAAGGAACTCAGAATGCGGTGTGGTAGGATGCAAGAGTTCACAAAACAGCTTGCATTATATAGGGGAGCACTGATGTGCTTTTCTTCTCCAGTGCCACGTCATATCATCCACGTGGCTAGCCGGAATCAATAATAGTTTTTGGGAACGAAGCAGATAGATCGATGTTGGTCACGGCGACATGCCAAATATTTTTGTCTGAGCATATGTAGCGTGAAAAGGAGACATAGCGGGCCCATGACACGTAAGGAATAGCATTACAGACCCAGCATGTGGGGTCCATGTGTCTGTCCATGTCAGCAATGAACGTCAGCCGGCCCACGCGGCTCTTTCTGGTGAGTTTGTTGGTCTCAGATAGCGATGGCTGCCGGCTGGATTTAGCTGAACGTGAAGAGACAGCCAAAACTGCAAGGTAATTTCATGGTACTTACAAATTTTTTTCCCAATAAATGATAGAGCATAGCTGCTATAGGCATAAAATTTTGTAATATCTAATGATTTAAGCAATTTGCCGTTGTTTAATAATAAGATGATTATCCGTTAATTAACTAATTAATCACTTGCAAAATAATAATTATGAAGGCGCCAATCACGATGTTGTGATTTAGTTTAGAAAAAAATTTAAGGAAGAAGGATTCCATGGGATCTTTTATATAATAAAATAATTTTATTATTTAATATAATAAATATATTAAAATAATTATATTATTTTAATATAATTAATACGATAAAATTATTTAATTAAATTATTTCATTATATTAATATAATAAAATCGTTTTATTTAAATTTTTTATCAAAATTAATTTGATTAACATATTAAATATATGGAGGGTAGGTGAGGACTTGCATTTGCATTTGCTGCCTTTTCCATGATGACAGTTGCGATACATTATATGCCATTGTTTGCTTGACCACCTTATGGGAATGTTTCTCTATTATAATATAATTTTAAATATATATATATATATATATATATATATAGGGATTGAAAAATATATTACATTGACATTGACATTGACATTAAAGGAATCCTAAGGTAATTTTAATCTTAAATTAAGAACAAGATTCAATAATTTAAAGAACTAGGTAGCTAGGATTAGATGCATGTGTCTCATTTGATCACCCACTCTAGCTAGCTTCTTAGTTCCTATTCGGTTCAGTTTTCTTTGCCAGGCCAACCCTTACACGAATGTTTTCAATTATGAAGCACTATGGAAGTATCTTGTACTCTTATTAATAATTAAACCCTTATTAATTGAATTTAATTATTAAACATACCCATTAAATATTCTTTCGTTAAAACATCGTTTAAGTGTTTGAACTCGATTAAGATATATTGTATTTATCTTACGTTATTTTATATAAAAATTAAAGTATAAAATTAAAAATTTATAATTTAAAATAAAAAATTGAACGTGTATTCAGTATCCAATGTTTGCGTTGTAGTGTAACTTTGAGTGCTCATGGACAAAAAAAAAGGGTGGAAAAACCAAAGTGCCTTTATGCAAATTTGTGACGGACAAAAATCAATTCACATGATTGCAATAATAGTTGGTAACACTAGTGGTGTGTGATTCTTGTCAATTGTCAATCTCTTCAACTTAGTGAAAGTAATAGGGAAAGGAAAAGCAAAATTTGTTTGGAGTAATGCATAATTAGCATCTGCCGTTAATTATTTGTTTCCCAAAATGGATACTATCACTTGCTTTTCGAGTGAAAAGAAGTGGGCTTTTAACAAATTATTTGCAGCTGTTGGATCATTCTTAGAATGGACAGTTGTGGATGTCCAAGTTGCACCATTATAGCCTCGTCAAAAGACAAGTTATGATTACTAACACATGGATAAGGATCACTCTGATTATCGTATTTTAACTGTTCATTTTGATTATATAGTTTTGACCCATTTGCATCGTCGACAATCTTTCTTGATGAATCACATGATTAGCTAGAATTAGACTCGATTAACGTGCTGATTGCTCAATATTATTGCTTGCCCGTTTGGTTTAGGACTTCGAAAGAAAAGGCCGTTTAATCATGCTTGCTTCCTTACTCTAGCATTGCTAATGATGATTAGAAGCATGATTCATATGACTTAGAGCGTAATTTCGATCGAAATAGACAGATGATTAACTATATGATGAAAACAAGGGCCCTCACTTATCCAAACAACAATATAGAACTCGTGCTTTTCTTTTCTGCCTTACAGCTGCAATTTTTGAGCTTCATGATCGCGAGCTCTCATCATCCATGGATTATAAACAACGTTAATTTATTTTCATCCATGCATGCATGAATGGATGGATGCAAGAACAGTTTTAGATTCATTTTTGATCATGCAGCCATTGGTTCTCACCCCATGGTTAGTGCATGCATGACATCATAAGGTATTGAATATATACACTTAATTATATGGATCATTTTCAGAATTTTGAATGCATTTCGATGGAGGGTGACTTCTCAACTACCGCATAAAGGCAGGACGTTGACATGTAAAAAGAGCAGAGCTCGCTTGAGACGTTTACTTTACTGGGTGGTACGTTGATTTTGTGTGACTAGTAATACAGTGTGGTTATGATGTGATCTATCCTTATCCCCAATAACTCTCAATTTGCAATTATGTTTCGACCATCATTAAAATAGAAGAACTAAATCTACTTAATTTTTCTTCCTCGATCATTTGTCCACTTGGCAGAAGCTGCATGTGTTAGAATAGAGTTAAACTTACCAGATTTTCTCCATTGTTTCACGTAATCGACTTTTACTTTTCGATTACATCCAAGGGAACATGCAGGTTCATCGATGACCGCAACGAATTGATTAACAATGTTTATTAGTTTCAAGAAATGAAACTTTGAATTTACAAGTCACCCGACCATTACAAGTAATTCAAGCTTTGACATCTACGCTATGTCGTGCTGTCTTTCTCCATGACATTTTTACAGGGAAAGATTCAAAGTTGGCCACCGAACGTTATGCATGCTGGAAGATGAAGAACATTAACAATAATCTGATCAATTTCCTCAAAGGAAATGGGCAACGGCATGCGTAGATAGCTGCCTGCCTTCCCTTTCATTGGTTTAAATTTTGAAAGAATTGGACAAGTGATAATTACTTCATGTCGGGGGCAAGAATCACATTCATTGTCCCTTTCGTATCGGTGATGTATGATCAAGCTGGCAGATATACTTGTGTGTGCCCATTTTTGGAAAATATTGCTTGCATCCAACAAATATAAAGCCAATTGATTGTTCGTCCTTGCGCTTTCTGGCTTTTTCTTACCCCATCAACAACCTGCTTTTCCATTACTGGTGTCTCTCATAAAATCATGCCAACGTCATACTATTGCTAAGCATTGTACGTGTGGTACAGTACAACAATCAATCCAAACTAGTGTTATTATTGAGTTAAATATGTGGCTCTCTGTGTTCATCAAGTTCATGCTTTTTCTTTGAAGAGATTCTGATCAGCACGATACAAATTCACGGATGGGTTGTGGGTCCACATGACAGAACACTTTCGTATCTCTTTTTTCGAAGAGATTTATGCTCAATAATTGACTATCATTGTACGGACACTTTGCATATTCATGTTATCGTAATAATAAATGGAATAACACATAGTTACCAACGAGTTACACGGATTGATGAATCACTGGTTGGGCCAAGAATGAAGCTGATTACTGTAATTACATAACAAGATATCACTTCCTGCTTAATTTGTGAAATATCTGCACGGGTCAACGTTGATTATAACTATCCACATGTTGTGCTTCACTCTTTTATGGCAATTTGAGGAGATTTGTCTGCTCTTTTATGATTATATATATATATGTAAGAACTTCTTCTAGCTTTAATGACAAGTTAATGGCATATCGTTTTGTAGACTTAACATATATTATTTTTGCGAAGGCAAACAAGTAATGAACTTGTTCCTCACGCAGAGAAATGCTACTTAAGTTTATGCCTAGTAGATGCTGGACAATCATAGTTTTGCAATGCCAATGAGACATGAAATAATGGACACGTGAACTTGAAGTCTTGAACAATCACTTTCACTAATTTGGTAGTAGCTATGGCTTTGTGACACTAATATTATTGCATATTTGTTGACAAAAAAAGTCGAAGGCAACATGCTAAAAGCAAGGTTGGTGGGTTAGGGCTTTAGCTTTAGCTATCGTCTAGAGTTATGTAGGCTGGCTGGTATGTATAGAGACTGGCTTCCTACTCACATCTACATGTGCACAGTTGTTTTTCCGGGCATAGGCAGTGAATGTTGTTTATAGTCAAAGGAAAACGAACACCTATTTCGAACATCACATGGCTGCTGTACAATCATAAGTGTTTTGACGCCATTGCATGCCTATGCATGTTATAAATTTCTTGCTGGATTATCTTTCTTGGTCAAAGTTAATAAGATTCTTGTCTAATCTCGCACGGCTGTTTTAGGAAGGCCGGCACCTAGCTGGTTCTTTTTTTTTCCTTCTGTTGGCGTAGAGAATTGTCTATCTAATTCTATGGATGCTGCATGTTGCTTGCTGCCTAACTTTGGTCAATGTCAATAAATTTCTTGCCTAATCTCACACGGCTGTTATAGCCTTCTTCTAGTTCTACGCTAATTTTAGTTTGTCCGCCAACAAGGGATGGCTTGCATGGTTAACATATGTCAAAATGGCGATTGTTCTTTCTTTTATTCTTTTAATTAGTACGAAGACTTTGATCAATGGTGGTTGAAAAAAAAAGGGTTTCTTTTAATACTCCAGTACTATGCATATAAACTCACAATTAAAAGGTCGGTTGCTTGGGACTGTTTAGCAATTCTCCTTGGGTTTTTCGACGATTGTTGTTTTCATATTATGGGCCACAATTTTGTGTGGGTTGTGGCCATTGCCACCTTACCTATGTCCTTATAACGAGTAATGCTGAAATCATCTAGCTGTTATTCTCAACGAGGAACAATACTTGCATCGCAATATAGTGGGTACATTTACAAATAAGACGGGCAGATTTAGCTTCACCAACCCGTTGTTATAATCCTTTTTTTTTATTAAGCAAAAGGGTACAATCCCTTCAATGCATAAATGTGGTATGTGGGTACCTTTAGAAATCGCAGGGACAATTATCACCAAACATGAAAATTCATTCGGCCGGGATAATATGATCTGGCCTTTTACTTCTTAGAACAGGCACATTCACCTTTTTCTTTTGGGTTTCAACCATAGAACATGGAACTTATGTCCTCTGAGTTCTCTTTAGAGAAGAGTTTGCCTTTGTTGACAGAAGAAGGGTATATAATTACAGGTCCAGATGGCCCAACAGTCATACACAGTGGAGCTTGTAGGCCTGAATATCTGTTTACTGCTAAGCAGGCCTATGATTGCACCTATGAACAAACTTCATGATAGCACTACTGTGTGTCAAAATCAACGCATGTGCACAGTGTTCTGCAAACGGTCCTATTATTTTCAGTAATTGCAGTGATGGGGAGAATCAAGGGGACACTTAAAACAGAAAAACAATATTCAATTTGTTATTGGATCATTTCTTGGTTATCTCGTACCAACAGAATGTTTTGGCAGCTGCAAGACCAAGTGAAGTCCCAGCTTTTCGCATGCACCTAATTTTTATCATTATTTGATCAATGGCATATTACATGGATTTCCACTCGAGAAGAAAATTTATGGAGCTACAGACTTTCTTAAAACTTATCACAACTTAAGATTCAAGTCAATCTTCTGCAAATCTGATGCCTGTTTTGGGGTATACTCAAGGTGAAAGCTTCCTGGCAAAGACATAGCTTCTTCAAGCGTGAATGGTGTCCAAGGCATCATTCCAAACCCTGCTGCGGCATCAGCAAGTCTTGCTACCAAACTTGGCCCTGATTCTCTGCTGGGTTTGTGAACAAGAGAGTGAGGCTGGACGGCTAGGGATCTGACAGGAAGAGAAGTGAAAGGGAATCCTATTGAATTCATCATCATCATGTGAGAATGAAACCTTTTTGCAGCTCGTCTTTCTCTTTTGTGCGCATTCTGGTGACCACCTAAAGCTTGTGAACTATAAAACGCCCTCACGCAAAAGTTGCATGAGAATATCTTGTTGCTAGCTGCAGGTTTTGCTTGGTGATAACTGTTTCCTCCTGCTGGTGGAGTTTCATCTTTGTTGAGGCCTAAACTCAGCCAATTCCTCAAGTTATGATCTTCTTCGATTCTGCTATCGTTGATGTCATCTGGTTTTGCTTCAGCATCTTGATTGTTGCATGATATCTCACCAGCTTCCACCTCCTTCTGGCAAATCATATTACTATAACAGAAGCACCCCACTCAACTCTAATGTGTAAAAAGAAAGAGCAGCTTATGCTACTAAGGGTTAAAGAAATTTTGGTGGTACGCTTAAATAGGCACAGATTAGATCACTTCAGAATTTAATGGACAGAAGGGAAAGTATTAAAAGGAGAAGTAAATTGGCGTTGAGGATTATTAAAATTAAAACTAAGGACTTCTATATGGTGTTTCCACAAAGTGGTGCTTGAAGATTTGAGGGGTAACATGCTTATGTCAGTTAACAGTGTTAGTCTTGTCAAACTCAGGATTCCTTGCTCAATCTTCTTCGCCTTTTCAACACCCCCTCAGTGGCATCAAATATATGATACTGTTTGCTTGACAGATCAATAGCAGGGGAGTTGTACTTTCAGGTTTTTTGTTTTTCTTTTCTCCAATAATGTCATTTAGAAGTGAGTTTAATTTCCTGGGGAATTTCAACATACACCAAATAGTCTAAGGAGTAGATGGAAACTTCTGCCTGTAATTTGGAGAAAGTAATGGAGATGAGAGCTTTACTGTTACTGATGCTGTTGCCATGAGAATTAGTGAATTTTAAGCCTATCCTTTTGTACAGCCAACATGGTTCGCTTTCTGATGCAATATGCACTGAACCATATCTTTCGTAGGCTTTTTAAAGGTGAGAACCGCATCAATTATACTGTACGTAATATACTACTATAAATAAGAAAACCAAAAATTTGTAAGATCAATACTGGGAAGCACATGCAAAGAGAGGTCCATATTTCGCAAAATCCGGCATGGCAGATCGAACACTGTGGCATGAAGTAAATGAGATAGAGGATACGATGCTCGGGATCATTTTATTACTTTGCTGATTCAGTTGATGGATTTTTTTTTCTACTTTTAATGGAAATTGAGTTAATCTCTATGCGCATTGGTTATGAGTTCATTGCGAGACTGAACTGTATGTTGACTGTAATTATCTCAATTTACAGACAATGTTGATGAAGCAGCAGCAGAGAAGTGGCTATTTTTCTTAATAAACGAGAAGATCTATGCGGACTTTTTAGTGTAATGGGCAGTGTATATGCACAGTGGGAGATGTGCATTTACAACCACTTGTGATTATTGTCAGAATCTTTTCTGCTCTAATAATACTTTCAAATTACTAGAGGCTCAGTTTCCCCGCAGAGATGATGGTGATGAAAGCAGCTTTGATGCTGAAGCTTCTTTGCGATAAAAACAATCAGTGTTACTGCAAAGCTGACTCAGATCTAGACTTGTCTTGTCAGTTAGTTTCGTATTACAAGCCAAATTGCAAGGAAACAGGGAGAATAGTGAATATATAAATGCATAAATTAAAAACTAGAATTTCATCCTCATCTAGATACGCTTAACATAAATAGAGCATTTCAGTAATCTTGGAAATTATTAAAATCTGTCAAGAGTCTCTCTCAAATCATTGACATACTAACAGTTGTGGGGCAACCCATACAAGGACTGCCCTGTTTGCGTTTCAAGAAATAGCCAAAGTATAATTGCCTACTTAGCACTTGTTTTCTCTGGCCAACAGTAATGAACTATCATGTCTACACAGACAATTATAATGGCGATAATAATCAACAACTGTGTCCTGGATTTCAGACTGCTCTTTTTTTGCTTCATTAAACCATGAAACGGTATTAGAGATGGTTGGACATTAACCATAAATCACCATACTACTTAAGTATAAAAACATAATGAAAATGACAAACAGTCAAATGCAGAGCTCTAGTTTTTCAATAAAGGTGATGCATGAAAAAGCTTGATAATTACTGTAGCATGCACTGGGTATCAAGTTAAAGCATTTGCAAGGATGTCATAGAAGACCTGATTCTGACAATGTAGGCATGCCTTCAAAAGCATTTTATTTGTAGGAAACTCCTTGTGTAATCGTATTAGAGCTAAGAATCTGTGAAAAAAAAAGTCCAGCAATCTTATTCTGGTATATTCTCTGGGTAGGCCTTTAATGGGTTGATATTGATGATGGGATGTGGGAATATAAAGCGAGATTTTTGACCCATCTATGAAGGAAAATGACTCCAAGGCTATTGCTAATATTGCTATCATTCTTGTTCCCTTACATCAATCAATTCTTGTTAACAGATACTAACACCTTCTGAAATTCTGGAAACAAAACGTTTAAAATCTTGCAATTTTGTACTTTGCTTTCATCATCATACAATGTAAGTTGTGACAACTTATCCCTATTAATTCAATTTCATGGTTAGTTTGGCCTAAACCAGAGGCTATTATAGATGCTGCAACCAAAATTCATAAGAAAAAATCTCTAAAAATCATTAAAAATCAAATTTGAACCAACGCAACACTAATATTTTTCAAAGGAGTCCATCATGCAATCAAAGGAATTGAACTTCTTGAGAAATTACTGTTTTCATGAATCTAGAAACTTTTGCTTGCATTGAATAATTAGGTCTATGTACCAAAACTGTTAACAATCACGATTATGCAGGATTAAACACATATGATTCAAGGTCTTCCTCCACTGGTTTGAGAAAGCCAAAAAATCATTCTGAAGGTCTACAAGTTCAAAAAATATTAAACTAAACTAAGAATTATGTACAAAAAAATATGAAACTCCTGCCAAAAACAAATTACGCCAAACCTCAAAAGACAACTGAAAATAAACAAGAAATCTACTGTTTCCTAACCCAAGAATCAGAATTAGATTGGGGGTATACACCTCACCTGGTAAAGACCCACATTCTGTTGAACCATGTGGAAGACCAGATAAACCACAGTGTACAGATTTGAATGGTGCGGGGCAGAGTGCCTTGCACGTTTCTAACACCCGCATGTGCTCAAGAATATAGCACTTTAGTGAACATTGGCCTCAACTCCACATTTTGCTTTTTGTGCCACCACAATTTACCATGCTAGTTTTGGTGAGATAGCTGAATGCTTAATATGCATTGATTCAATAGAACATATAGTTTCTGTATTGGAGTAATTGAGATTCTTTTGCCTAGGCAAAAACAGGCAGAAAGCTAACAGAAGCATGTTCCATCTAGAGTGAAAAAAACTAGGATGTAAAGTTCTTGTTGAAAGACATTGCACATGGCAAAAAGTGAATGGTCCTTTTCATTTACCATAGATGGTCTGCAATTTTGGAAAGAACCCTTGTATATTAGTACCTTGTAGGTGCTCATGCAAAAATATAAGATCCCATTTGTCAATTAGTCAACACAATGAATGACTTACAAGCTGCCTTTAAGTTACTTCCCGTGGAATTTAATACAGCAATTGAATAATCCTCAAGAATATTAGTAAAATAAAAGCTTAAGTATGTCTAACTAACTTGGTTGGTCATCAAACCACTTGTTTTTTATTATTTGGGTGTCAACCAGGCCTAAACATAGATTCGACCTTCCACCATCAGTACCAATCCAAAAAATTGGCTCCAATAAATAATTCGAAGAATAAATATATTGAAACTGCAAGAACACATAATGTGGTTTCGATAATCAAAATCACATAATGTAAAGAACAGGTAACATGACAGTACTTGAAAATCCCTATCTAATCTATTACTTATCTCAAATTAATTCCCAACAGACAAGTGTGAAGTACATTTCCAAACAAACTACAATAAAAATATAACTCACGTGTCTTTTTACTTCAAAAGACAGTCTCCACCTGATGTACTTCAAATCCCATATGATGTAGCACACGTGTGCTTATCCAAAAGTTTATTAAGTGCCTAGAATACACAGCAATAGCACAACTCAGAAACTCCATATTATTGTCATGACACAGAAAATAAGCAAGAAAATAAGATAAAATAAAAGTTAAAGCTTATGCTAGAAATGACAGAAGCTGAATTCAATTCTGAAAACCATTAAAAAACACAGTTCTTCTTTTTAGGGACAAAGGAGAAATTCTTATAAAACAATAGTCACAAAATATTCTAACAGTCCAATAGCGAGTTCAAGAAACTAGTACAGCAACAAGTAAAATAGCTTGTTGAGCTGAAACAAGTGAGTTAAGACTTTTATTCAACAAATGTAATCATACATACAAGTATTCATGGTAAGAGGATTATAAACAGTTAAGAATAAAATTGATAACAAACTTATTAAGTTTCAAGTAGATTGTTAGCAGTTGAAAGTCCATGGCCAAAGAAATAGCTCCCAAAAAAAAGCAAGTATCCAATTGTCTTAACCAAAGTTGCTCATGTAAGGCACTAAGATACTCAGCTTTCATTCTTGTATACGCAACATTACATGCTAGAGCTTTAAAACATTCAACAACTGCCAGTGGAATTCTCCAATAAAGTACATACACAATATTACAAAGAAGAAATCCACACTACTCAATGGACATCACATGTCATAAGAACATGCAAGAAACCATCTCCCCAATGTCCAAACCACACAATGTTTAAAAAAAAATAGCAGTAAAAAGTTTTGTGTTGCATGCCTGCAGATGAAATTATGATAAATGTTCAACAACTTAGACACACAAATACATTCTTAGATTATTAAAGTATCGGAAAATGTTTCCGCACCTAAACAAAAAGCCCTAAAAGCTAACAGCGCCCCTTTTGTGAGCTCTAGAACAAACAGAATACAAAAATAAATAAACAAATAGCATGAAACCAAACCAGAGCAACTAAAACTAATTAACTCTAATAGCGGGATTTGAACTCAAACTCTAACTGGATAAAAACTTTAAGCATAATCGAAGAACACAGATATATGCAAATAAAAAGCATTAGTTTAGAAAGATGAACAAGCTTATAATAGTTTGGCTCGGGAAAAGAAATAAAATAGATAGAAATTAAGTCAATGAAGAGAGAAAAAAATACTAAGTACCCTGGGACAACTCGCAACAAGCACGGACTTCGACAGAGATGTGAGAAGTAAGACGAGTGGCTGCGACCACGCTGTGGAGCGGCATCAGTGACTGGATGCATCCTAAGGCACTAATAGGCCTGCCAATCCGAACAAATTGTTACATAAAAATACACGTATAAATGTACCAAAAAAGTTTGTTTAAGCAAGTTATTGTTAACAAAAAAATATTACGGCAGAGGGTACCTGACGGGGAGGGAGACGAGGGGCTGGCGAGAGTGGAGGCGGTTGGCGTGCAGAGGTGATGATGAAGGTCGGAGACGAGGGAGGGATGACGTTGATGATGATGCTGATCTAATTGACGAAGATCTAGCGGCTAACATGACCGTCCTTGGTAGAGATCCGCAGCGCCAAGCCATTTCTCGGTTAACTGTTTTGCGTCTCTCACTCAAACAGTACAGCAAAATCTCCGGCGGGGAAGGTTTTAGGCAAATGGAACAAAAACCTAAACACTAGGACCCCGTTTTTGTCTAGGTCTTAGCTCCACTCTTATTTGGATCAGTAATGCAAGATCCAGTATAAATGGGCCTGACTGGTCAGATAAAGTGACAAGTAAGGCCATGTTTACGCAGTTATGATTGGTTACTTGTCTAAAACTTTCACAAATACACAAATGACATTCATAATCATGATGCCAGTCAACATTACAAGAATTCAGCACTAGGGTTAACGAATCTCAATCTAATAATCTTAATGAATGATTAAAGATAATTAGGATGGTAGTATTACAAAACGGAGTTAAAGAAACTGTAGAGGTATTTGCTTGCAGAGAAACTCTTAACAAATAAACTATGTATTGTTACTACAAACTAATGCATCTCTAAAGAATTCCCATAAACTCTCTTCTTACTGTTTCTGGAAATTGTATGCAACCCACATATGAAAATCATAGGCATAAAACCATAGGAGTGTCAAGTCTCTTCTTTTTTAATCGTTAGGATACTGTTAGAACTTCGAAAGATACATCAAGTGAAACTTGATAAACTGGGAAATTCCAAAGCATCAGGAACTCTTGCTGAATTTAAGACCTGACAACCGCTCTGACTCATGCAGCACGTGGTTTATAAGTCCCCTTGCAGCACTGCAAACCGAAAAGACATTCAACATGGTGTTGCGGGCAAAACGGATGTTTAAAGATAAAAAAACAACTTTTGATTACAAACACGCATGCTTTAATACGACTGATTTATTTAACTCAAGGAATGGATCAAGTGAAAAGAAAAAAGGCCAATGTAGTGAAGGATCCAGTTTAAGAAAGAAGCGTTATCGGCCAAATGTGGTGCATTGTTATGGTTCATCCTTGCCACTTATAATCATTAGAAGCAAGACAAGCTGAAACTTACCCATCCTTCAACTTTTGAATCATCTCTGGATCAGTCTCATGCATATTCTTTTTAAATTGCTGCCTCAACGAGAAGCTCTGCATTATAATTGAACAAGAACTGGAGTTAATTTCTTAAACTTCTCGAGAGTCGAGAGAAAATTATAAGCACTGCTAGCAAAGATTTTAAAAAGTAAGATGATAGAATACCAGCCACACAAATGATACTAGGAATAGAGAAAATAACCTCAGCCAAGGGAGGCAGTATGATCAGTGGGGTGAAGTATGCCAAGAATTCTAAGCATGGACTCATCTCCGCGCAAGATTTCACAAGAAAAACTTGCAATCCAATAAATAGTATTAGTATGTAACCCTTTAATCAATCGGACATGAATCCATCCAAGTTTGAGATTTGATTGAGACAACATGGAGCCCAGGCCGAAATATTTACCAGTGATCATGCAAAAATCATTTATTTACCACTCACAAATCACCTGACAAGTAATTTCTACCATTGCATTCATCAAGCCCAAAAAATTCTGAATGACCCCATCTATAAAAGACCTAAAGCACAGAATACAACATCCCACCCTAGAACAGTACCACCAGTGATAAATACGATAACCTCATCCCCCTTATCCCACTGTTTACTGTTTTCATTTCAAACTTAGATGTTTACTTTAACATTTGATGGCTGATACAGCAATTGTACATACACCAAGATGATTATTAACAATATTAAATTGGGAAGTTTCACATTTGCCATCTAGTAAATGCATTGAATTTAGCTTTGGCTCTTTAGCTATTTGCATAATTGCTAATTACAAGAGCTCAGCATTCATATTGTTAGCCAACATGCACAATGAAATGACAGTTTAAAAAAATATGAATATTCTGCAAATGCGTATTATTATCCTTCCTCGAACTGATCTATCAAAATTCCTTCTCAGGCTATCACAGTCTCTGCCCGTTATTTAAGTGCTTCCGGGAATCACTCAGACGTGATTTATATTCATCTTCCGCTACAGATTTTCCAATTGGCAAAACTAATTCATCTAAGCATACCCATATGAACTATGAATTACCCTATCAACATATAATGAATCAGATATTCAGCATCGCTAAATTAAACAGAGGGTCAATGGCGCCAAAACTTTGGAAACCAGCTCGTGACAATCTTGTCATCTACTTCTCTTTTCAATACAGCACCGCCTTCCACCACCAGAAAAACTCGCCTTCAAGATCTCCAACTTCCCAAAATACACGCGGCTCTCTACCGCCAGAACCTTCACAACGAGCCCCTCCTTAACTTCCATCTCCTCCGAACTTACTCCTCTCTCAACCGCCTCAACTACTCTGTCACTCTTTAACAAAGCCCATAACAAGCATTCACTGTCATGCACAACACTAGTACTATGAACTGTGATGCCCAACACTGTACTGAAAATTTTCAATTTTAACTTTATTTTAATTTTTTTTTATTTTTTTACACAACTTAATTCATTCTTATTAAAATAATTAATTTTAACGATTTTACCTTTAAACTTTACTTTTTACACTTATAAATAAATATATATTTATTTTTTATTTATTTTACTCTTAAATTTAAATTATTATTTTGAATCAATTATACAACAATAAAAAATATATATTTTTAATTATGAATTTAAATATATATTTTTTAATTTTTTTAATTTATAATTAATTTTAAAATATAAAATATTATTATAAAATAATTAAATAATATTATAAATTTTAATTATAAATACAAAAATTTATTATTATTAAAATATCATTTTAATTTATAAAAATTAAAGAGAGTGAAAAATTAACTTTAGTTATATTAAGAATAAAATTTAAAATATAAATTATTTGAGATGGTAAAATTTTTAAAATTAATTATTTTAATAAAAATAAAAAAATTAAAAAGAAAAATTTTTCATGAACAACCCTTCTGTACTACTCACAAATGCTAACTGATAATATTCAACCCAATGCGCTCTGCCTCAAAAGGAGTTTGGTTTCTTTAACCACGATGATGAAATATTACGCAAAAAGATGGTGAGGTCTTCGCAGCGAGGTTGTTTTTTGTGAGATGGAAGAGAAGTACATTATTTGTTGGAACGTGATGATTGACGGGTAAGCACAACACGGATTGCCGAACGAGGCTTTGAGTTGTTTAGGCAAGTGTAGGCTATGAAAGTTAGGCCGAGTAAGTGTAAAGAATTCTATATGATGTTACAAGAGATCAATGGTTGGCTTAAGGCACAGGGTTTACGTGCCACCAGACAGACACCGTGTTAATGATGTTGGAGACGACCAGAAACAGCAGTCCCTTGAGGTTCACTGCAACAAACTAGCCATTGCTTTTGGACTCATTTGCACTCAACCGGGTACTACAGTCAAGATCGTGAAGAATCTCAGGGTTTGTCTGCATTGTCCTGCTGTTATCAGAATTAATTTCAAAGATCACCGGACGGGAAGATAGTTATGAGAGATCGAATCCTATTTCACCACTTCCCGAATGATTCTCGTTGTCGTGGAGATTATTGGTGAGTCATATAAATTGATCCCCTACAGAAATATGTCCATACTCAACTAAATGATGATTATCTACAGGCCTTCGTACCTTGCGAACAATTGATATCATTCAAAATAAAGGAAACAGGCTACAGCCACCTTTACCAATCATTACCATGATGATAATTATTATTATTATTATTATACTCGGCCATAAATAATGGACTCAACACAATTCTGTACATGATCATGTTACCAATTCATCTCCTACAAAGCGATGTCTCAGTTAGAAACTTGCCAACAGGTTAGGAGCAATACTTAAAATGCCTAACCTAATCTACCGAGGAATTATCAAAACTACCCCATTACGCTTCACCTTTTACCATTCGACTCAATAAAAACTTCTGTGACTGGATTTTATATCGGGTATAGCTTCCGAAATTTCGCACACATTATAGGGAGCTTCCTTAGTCCTCACATTCGAAAGTCCAAAACACAAACTGTATTGTTGGCAAAACAGGCAGCTATCTTGTCACCTTCCTTATTCCAACAAACTTCGAATATACCACCATCGCCACCGTATGTCTTCACAATCTTTCCTTCCTTCAATGACCAGATGTGCATGGATTTATCAAGCGAACCACTGGCTAAATACTCCCCATTTGGGCTAAAGGCGACTGAGTACACAGGATCCCTGATGATTTAACAGCCAGGCACTTGTTAGAAACAACCAGAAACATTGTTATGCTAGCTCCAGGACGTGCATTAAAAGATCGAAAGATCACCTAGAAATCTATGGCTAGAAAACATAACAGGTAATCACAATAACTAACCCTTGCTAATAGTGGTACAAAAAATAGTAACAATAATAGAAGGAAATAGAGCAACTGCTAAAAAGAAATGATACAGCAATGAGCTTAAAAAAGAGTCTATTGCATATGAGATAAGATCTCAAGCCCAAAAGTTCCAGTAAAACTAAATTACATCTAACCAATTTTGAGAACTGATTTTATATAGATCCTTCAAAATAAGTTCACGTACCTGTGTCCATTCAAACTGTAGAGCAATTTGCCTAATTCTACATCCCATAGCTTTACTGTAGAGTCAAATGATGCGCTGCCCAAACACACACAACCCAAAAAAAACACCATACAATGTCAGCAATACAACAATCAACAGAAAGTGTAATAAGGTAGAATGTGAGAATTCAAATAAAAAATGTTTATATGTGTGCACAAGTTTTATATAACAGAGAGGTAGACTGTTATAAACACTATTAACATCTTGATGCTGGAAGGCCTTGCTTTTGGGCATAATAACTTGAAATTTTACAGAGAAGCATCTTCCTCGATCATAAGACAGAAAAATGTGTTGAGGCCAAAGAATAAAGTGTAGCACACACAAGTGAGATTTCCACATATACTAAAAGGAATAATTTTTAAATACATCTGCCGCAGCCAGCTAAGCTAACATAAAAAGGTATTGCTAACAGCTAATGAAAGTTAAAAATAATAATAATAGCAATAATAATAAGCACGAATTAGAAACACATTTAGTTCTATTTTTTTAGATATTTTGACAAAGATGCAGAAGGCAACAAGAAATTTATAATACAACAGAGAAATTTACACAATGAACCTAATTTATATACGCATACAAACAATAACTAATAGTCTTCTACAAGATTATTGAGAGTTCAACGTAAAAGTTGTAACAATGCCAAATGTTACAAGTCAATCAGCTTGGCACCATAAAATCTAAGAACAAATTTTGTGTTTCCTGACATGAAAAAGAATTGACAATTGTCAAAGAAGAAAAGCAAAAATAATTACAGGAAAACTTCAGAATGAAATGAATATAAACAAATGCAAAGGTAAAATTACACCTTGCCAGAACCAATTGCTGGTTAGGATTATTTGTCCCTTGTCCAGTAGGACTCCATCTGATAGTATATATCTCCTGCAAGACAAGCATTCAATAATTTTAATAATACAACAACATTCATGCAGGTGCAAGTCCATATACAAGAAAATGATTGCCAGGAACTATCGAAAAAAGGGTACCTTGGAATGTTCTCTTAAATCGTGCACATACTTGTCCTGCTTCATATTCCATATCTGAACCCAGAAATTGTGTGATTTACCAACCCAATAAAAAAACAAACTGCACATATACTGGAAAGAGAAATGGCAAATGGTGCAAAACAGGCCAATGGAGTAGTGTAGCCAAAATACACAAAGTCACATGAATCCTCTATACAGAAACTTAAAAGCCAAGAAATTAATCAAGTGATCAGAAATGAACTATTTCACCTATAAAAATGCAAATCATTAGTTAACAAGGAGAGAAGTAGAAAATAACCTTCGCAGAGATGTCATCAGAGCATGAGGCCAACAATTGACTTGTTGGATCCCATTTGACACAATTAACCTCACCCTGAAATTGCACAAAGATCAAAGATTAGCTTTAAAGAGCTTCACATAGTTTCTTTACCCCTGTAACATTATTTAGCAAATGGTTTAACACTATCCTAATTATTGTAACTTAATAACAGTATTATGACAAAAAAATTGATCACATCCTGCCTTTCATTTGACCAACCAAGATCAAATCTATCCATATTCAAAAGCAAAAATGTTCTCAACAGAAAGGCTGGCACAATCCAACACAACTTCTACACTGTATTGATACTTGAACAAAAACTTTGTTTTCTTTTTATCTTTCTTTCTATCATTTTTCTTCCATCTTTTGGTAAATAAAAACAGAAACTTGCAATGATCATAAGCAGCTTAGCAAAAAGCCATCAAAACAAGGGGAGCACCAGTGAAAAAAGGCTCAAGTATAATATATATATATATATAACATTGTCTTTCGATTAAGTAATGTCAAGAGATTGACAACTTGGAAGGATAGCCTTAACCTTTGGATACTTAATTTCAAGTTTGATAATGGACCATTTTAGATTGGGTATGCTGAAATTTCTCACAAGTCAAACCCACACATTTGACAACTCTGCTGAAGGAAAACAGCAGAACAGACTACTGTATACATCAGCAGATACGTTGCAATCAAAGAATGATGAGGGATAGAATGCAAGATTGAACCTGATGCCCTGCAAATGCTTTAATAGGGCGGGTTTCCCCAACTTTACAGACGTAAATCATATTGTCTGTGGAGCTCGTAGCAAATGAAACATTATTGCGCCAGTCAACATCAAGCGTTGGACCTAAAATCACAAAAATGAACTTTTAATTCCAACAAAAAAGGGTGTAACACAGATAGGCATCATGGATTTCAAAGTGAAGTCAAATATGGTACCTGAGTGAAATTCAAATTGCTGCTTCCATTCCTCTGCCTTCACATCCCATACAATTGCAGTTTTATCACAGCTTCCAGTGAGAATATAATCACCCTTCTTGTTCCACTTCAGGGAGAATATGGGTCCTTTATGTTTAGTCAAAGTACTTCTCAGTTCTCCTGCCAATTAAAAAGACAAACCAACAAAAAAGAGCTGCAGAAACTCTAAAATGCAGAAAGGAGCTAAATGAAAAGCAAGACTACTGAATTCAAAAGATAGCAATCTTTCATTCTTTCAGCCAAACGTAAAGCCTTAATGTGTAGGAGGAATCGAAGGCAGACAAAGAAAAAATGGAAGGAGAATATCCTTTCTTCCACATATTTGGTAGGATGGATGGAAATATGGAGGGATAAGGGCAAAATCTAATGAATTATCCATATCTTCTCTCATTTCCAATTGGCATTCACATCAAATTTGACAGGACTAAAATCATAAGGATGGGGATGGGATATACATATGTGCCATGTTCTGATTTTAAACCTCAAAAGTTCACCAAACACTCAATTGCTCATTTTCACAACTAATTATTTCTTCAGCACAGCAAAAGCATACTATTTTATAAGCCACTACAATCCCAAACTGACCCATATTCGTTGAAACTGAGATCCCTTGTCAATCAAAAATTACAACAACGACTTAACTATCATGCTAACACTGCAGTGATCAGTAGATTATCAGTTAAAGAAACCATTGTAATGAGAGAGAAAAGCATCAGATATTCTAGTAGAACTAAAACCGCAAGCTAGTGTTGAATAAATGATGGTGAAGTAACCATAAACATATGCTTTGGCCAGCTATTCCAGTTTTTGCACGAGTTTAAATCTGCTCCTGTTATAGGATTTTTCTTTATCCAATAGATTCTCACTCTGAAGAAACTATGGCACCAAAGAATATCAACTAACCAATTGAAAACTTCTATGCAGAAGCACGAGCAAAAAAGAAAGAAAGAAAAAGATTAAGGGCAGAAGAAGAAGCTACATAGCTAGACAAAACTTCTTACCATTTGTATTCCATATTCTTGCATGGCCATCATATGAACCTGTTGCAAGTAGTGTTCCCTCACCCTGCATTCAGGCAGGCAAAAAACACTGTAATTCTTCCATTGCAATGAAAAGCAACAAAAAACCACCCAGCCAGGCATCCGAGCCACCACAGAGATAGCAACTTAAAAAAAAATTCTTCAAAGAGAGAGAGAGAGAGACAAATAACATATGATATTCAAGTATTGATTGACTGCAGTTGGAACCATAAAGCTGTCACAGTTGATTGCCAAAATTATGCTTTGTATCAAATAATTATTATCATTATCAACTAAACACACAGAATGGCACCATCCTCAACCTATCCCAATGACCACAACATCATCAGGACCCCTTCTTTCACCATCAATATATCAATCAGTTCCAGCTCCAGCACCTTTTATCAGTGCCAACACCAAATTTGCTACTCCAAATCCACAGCTGACACCAGGAACATCATGGCAAATTCTGAATGGCTGATTATGGATCTGATGAAAGCCCCATACAATCTTAACACACTTTAGCCCCGGAAATAACCAATATAACCACTGCTCCATTACAACTGCTGGCGGTGGAGGTCACAATGATGGTAGAAATGGTGACAAAAGGTGATGGTGGTGGTGTTCATGATGAGGTTCTTAAAGTAATAGTGTTGGTCACAATTGTTGTAAGTCATCCAATGGACATTGGTGAGGCTGACAGTTGTTGTAAGGTGAAAGCAATGATGGAGACAGTAGTCCCCATAGGCAGAGGTGACTGTGACAATGTCACCTATCATACATGTATCAAAAGGAAATGACATCATAATGAATCTAAAATCCCATCATTCTCAACATTCAACATTAAGGAATGAGGTAACAAATAGAATATGCATGTGTGTGTATTTCAACCTTTTTATCAACTCAAGTGCTAAACTGCCATGAATTATCAAACAAACTTATATTTTTAATAGCCGAAATGAGTGAAATTACAGACTCCTAAAGTAATAAGTACCTAAAAAAAATACATGATCAAGAACAATTAGGATCACTAAGCACAGGAATTTAGTATTCAGCAGGTAAATTTTTATCAAACACTGACTAAAACTACGCTGGGGCTGCCTTACTAACTCAATGTGAGACCTTTTAGAATTTAAATTGGCTGGCTTATTGGGCATTGTTAACAGTCTATTCATTTTGAAGCATGGTGCCATCACAATATACAATTGCAATTCCAGCTAAAAATTGAATTGTCATGAACCAGCCTAATTATTGTCGGTTTTGTTTCGTCAGTATCTAGGATATTTGCTACACTAAGCCCCATGTCTTCAATTGCTTTTTAAGTAGGTGTATTTTTCATTTCGTGGGAAATTATCGAATGTACTTCCTAATTATGCTAGAACACAAAGGGAGAAGAATATGCAAACAAGTTTTTTCTTCCACGTCATAAGTACTGACAAGATGGCCAACCTCATGGTGTGTGCTTCTTGGCAAAAAGTTACAGCATGTTTAAAGTAAAGCATCAAGATTCAAAGAAGATTGGCACAAAAATATAAGTAACTGCGGGCGAGAACTTAAGTGCAAATATTGCAGCAGAACTCACATTCCAATCAAGTGTAGTGACATCTTTGCTCTTCTCATTCGTTCGTCCTTTTACATGCTTCAGCACCACCACATTTAAAAGACCATTTTGTGAACCAGATCTAGAGGTCTCATCCACAATTGTCCAAATACGAGCTGTTGAATCTCCAGACCTAGAAATTGATGACATAAGAGTGAAATGTAAGGCACGAGATACTATGTGTAAAGCTCTATAACCTTTCTAAGCTAGTTGCACATAATTACCTTGCCATATGCCAAACATGCTCCAAATATTTGGACAAAATTACAAAGTTTTAACTTGATAACTCCATTTGTGATGGTTAACTTAACAACTCTAAAAGTTATATTAAGATTTAGATAGTAGAACAATCTGTTACTGCAGCCAAATCAAAAAGGATCTTATAGAAATGATACCTATGCAATGGAATGGTACAAATTTTCCATGATTCTAATTACCACTATGTCAAACTAAACTCTTTAGGATTTAACTTCCTAAGCCTAAATTAAAACAAAACCACTTCTCTAAATCATCCATCCTACAATAACACAAGGATTGCCCTGTTGATTCACATTTAAAAAGATTGTTCAATTGAGTTACCCCACAATGCTAACTTGTTTCTACTCTTTCAAAAATGACTGACTAGCAGTGTCCTATCAATCTGAAACAACTTCCCCAGAAAAATGAAAAGAGGATAAACACCGCCCTTCTCTCTTGTGCTACATGGACACTAGATTACATAGTTCTGTTCAGCAGTTCAACATGCATAACACTATATAGCCACTTTGTTTCCCCTATGGACAAACAGAGTTTCAAATGTCCTAGTAAGCAAAGTATACAAAAACAATTGAAAGCTAGAAATTAAGAGAAATTTGCTAAATTATAATAAGGAGTTAACAAATATTTCCACCGAAATCATATCATCTCGAAATAATTACCCACCCAGATGCCAGAAGTGAACCTGTTGGACTCCATGCACATGCACAAACCTACAAGTGTGGCACACAGTTACCAAGGCATAAAGCTAAAAAGGGAATCGAACAAAGAATTATATGCATACATGTGAGCAAGCAGACACTACAAGGATGATTGGAAGAAGCTCAAACCTCAGAAGTATGTCCTTCTAAAATTGTCACATCAGAGGTTGCAATTTCACAAGACTGAGTTACTGAGGTTGTGGCAATTTCCATTGGTTCAGATCCTATTAAACAAATCCACAAGTTTCCATAATCTACGCTCAGTAAAGAAAAGTAAAAAGCAAACAGATGGAGCAACCCACAGTAACTCATTTATAAAGTCATCAATTAACAACTGAGTCAAGGAACTCAGCATCCTGTTTTAAGAAATGGTTCAACGGTAACCAAGTTATCCACTTGAGAGCCTTGTTTTAGAACTTGTTCCAGTAATTGCAGGGGAGCAAATATCAGAGAAGTAACTAAGCTACGTCACGATCAGCAACTACTACTAGTCGACCTAAAATGATGACAATAATTCACTTCCTTTAAATAATGTCTTATTTTCTTGAGAGCTACTTGTAAACGTTTACTTCCACATGTTACCACGGCCACATCTTTCAACTCCATGAGATATTTTAGCAAGAGAGAGCTGCAATAAAGGTGTCATCTTCTAACTATGTTATTTACCAAAGAAATAACTCAAATAACAACAAAAAAAGTTTTAATTGCCCCGAATACAAGGTACATCTGTTGTGACAAGTTATTTATGGGTCAATCACAAAGCATGCAGCAAAATATTACCATCAAAAAAATCAGTAATTGCCTGGTCTGCAGACTTTGTACGAAGAATGTTCATCACTGAATACGAATGACTAGTCTTCAATCTAAGTACACAGTTTCATCTCCTAATGTAATGCCCACTACTCTCATGTATTTAAATAAGTGAAGAAAAAAAAACCCAGGCAGAGAGTGCAGGTAAACCTATTTTGAGGTCCTCACTATCATAAACTTTTTTGAATTGTGGCCACGACAGGTTCATCTTTAGGCTATTAATCAAACCTAAAACATGAAGAATCTAGAAATCTAAACACAGAAATTTACATTATCCAATCCCAAGCAGCAGTAGCCTCTTAAGGCTGAATATCCGAACATTTTCAGTCTTCAGGTCATAGATTATCTAGCAAAACAGATACTGGTATTATAGTTCTTGAAAAGATTGAACTTTACAAAATGAGTATCAAGTTTCTGTTCATCAAACTGAGCTCTCATTGCTGTTTAAAAAACTAAATATCTTTGAACTATTACCTTACTCATCAATCACTCTCAATAGCAAGCATCTATGAATGCATCCACTCATAGTTGCAAAATAAAATAATGCAATGAAACCATAATTAACCAAGGAAAAGAAAAAAAGAATGAAAAAAATCATAAAACTAGTAAAAGAAACCATCAACACAAAGAAATTACAAGCAGAGGAGCAAAGGCTTTTAATATGAGAACATTATTCACCTCCAGGCACTCCAGTCTCCCCAGGTTTGTCATTAACCTTCTCTACTTGATCAGTTAACATTTCTCTATCCGTGTGAATCTCAGGCTGCTTCTCTCGTTCCTTATCCTTTTCTACCTTCTCCATATCAATTTCATGTTCCTTCTCTTTGTCACACCTTTCCTTCTCTTTTACACGTGAACCTTCTCCCTCATATTCCCTGTCGATCTCTTTCTCTTTATCCCTATCCCTATTAAGACTTTTCTTTCTTTCTCTCACCATTCGCCGCAGTTGATAGACATCCTTTGTGATGAGATCCATGGGTTGTAAGAATGAAAAGTCTTCATCCATGTCAACATCACTCTGGCAAGCTTAAAACAAATCCTGATCACAAAGAATTCTAAGATACGCCAAAAAGAAAACCACTTCAACCAATTCAAGTGAACATGGCATATCATAATCAAAAGAATGAAGCATACTAACATTACTCAAGTTTGCTTCCATCTCCAAATACTGAAGTCCCTTTTGTACAAATGTAATCAGAGCACCTGGTGGAATCAAGTTGCCATCAATAGTACATTTGTTGATACCAGCTTCATATCCCAGAGCAAAAGCAGAGTGTATAAACCCTGCAAGCATGGGATCCATCACAAATCAGAAAATACTCGATTACCATTTCCAAGTTTGGCTATGAGTAATATCCCAGAAATTAAATTGGATAACGAGTCAACTCAATGTTATTGATGCATAGTAGACCCCATAATGGCATTCCAAGGTCATCATTTAAATAGGGGCAACTGATCATTAATAGACCTTAGAAACTAGTGAGAATGTTAGCTGCAGCAATCAAGTAAATTTAGTCTATTTTGGATCATTTTGTCATCATGTATACATGTTGTAATCTTCTCCGGTGTTGAATGAACAAGCAATTCAGGCTTCTCTATAAAATTTAAAAGTATTTACAAATAATTTATCTTCCCAATCTTTTGTTTAAATTGAAGACCTATAATCAATGAACAGCTAAAACTTAAAATCAACGTAAAATGCTTGCATTTTCTACCATGATAAGGCATGAAGCTAAGGTTTCATGCCATTCAAAGTGAGAACCAAACCGGCCTCATTACTCGAATGAAATTCAGTGTCTAACCTTCACTACATTTAAAGCACAAATACTAAACCAAATATGTCCATGCATGCATATATGCATACCATACATGCAAGGCCTAGCAAGAAAAATAAAAAGGAAAAGAAACCCATGGGCATACCATATCAATCTCTAAAAACAACTTAAATATAAGACAATTAACAAGAAAATATAACCACCCTATCCATATGTATTCTACGATAACAAAAACTTGAGCAACATTGTAGAAAAAACAACCAAAAAAACCCTAATCATGAATTGTTGAGACAAATTAATGATCCTAGATAAATAACAAACTTTACGGATCTAGCCGCTCAAACAGCCAACATTAGTTATAATTCTCGACGAAGAATGATACGAACCCTAGAATTCCTGTCTAGGTAAAGGAAAGGCGGTTCGCATAACAAAAGCTCCAAAAAAGATAAACGTAAAATAAAATTACAGAGTAGAGATGACCTGACTCCTGTAAGTAACGAAAGACGAGGTAATTCAATTCGGAAGAAGTGATGGAGGACATTGTTACGCAATATTCGCCGGAATCAATGCCTGCAAAAACCGGTCATAAAATCATGCGGCCCAACTCCAGCACCAAAAACACAGGCGATAGAGAGTTTTATGATGCCGCCGCCGTTTTGATGTTTGCGGAGTCGGAGAGGCCTTGAGACCGTCGTTTTAGAAGAGTGAGAGAAACAGGAGCATGCGCATCAATTTTGTGCGTGTCCATTTTAGCATTTGGTTTTAAGAAAAATAACTATTAATGGTGGATTATAGAGACTTTTACCGAGGCCTCACGAGCAGCCACCAAATCGTGCCATCTGGCAAATCCTTTACTGTATGCGTCAGGCTCTGATTAGACTGACTTAGCAGAGCAAATTGTAGTTAGGCAAAACATTGTGGACCCACCTCCCTCTCCTCTAACCACCCATTGTTTGGGGACCCACACATCTTAATCTTTACGAATCAGATCCGCACAATGTGCAATTTTAGGGACATGCGCTGAGAACTCTATACGAGATGCTCATGGTTACACCCTATTATTTTTCGAATATCACCCAACTTTTTTTAAAAAATATAAATAAATAATTAAATTAAATTATTATAAATCAAATAAAAAATATTTTATTCCGCATATTTATTTAATTATTATTACACATACAAAATTATTTATTAATATAAATAAATTATATACCACATATTTTTTTAAATTTTATTTATATAAATTTATTTACATAAAAAAATAAAAATTAATTAATTAAATAAAATATACAAAAATAATATAATCTCGTTTCGTCTTTTATAAAAATAAAAGTTTATATACAATTTCGTTGAGATTACTAACAAACTTTTGAACCATTTTTTCATGCTGCTAATGAATGTTGTAATGATTTCATTGCATTGTTTTTCAATCCCTCGCCTGCATAATCCATGCTAATACAGTCCCGTGATCAATAAATGGTCACATCAACTCGTCGGACTTTGATCCCCGTTCAACACATAACCGCAAGGAGGAAGAACCAACGAGAAACGCAGTCAAGGGAGGTGGAACCAACAAGAGTCTTGTAACCTTATCTTGTCTTACAATTAATCATTCACGAAGCAAGCCCACGTGTTACACATGCTAATACCAATCCTCAATCGAATGGTGCCTCTAAAAGCGTGCGCATGAGAATACGTAAGCAGAACAAATTAAAATTGAAATGTAATCGAATCATTCGATCAGCGTCCCTTGATCCAAGTTCCCAATTTGGCTCGTACATCAAAGCTTGATCTACGTACTCACTGACGTAATATGAACATGAATGAATCACTCGGGAAGAAAACGCACTCACTGACGTTAGTGACTCTAAAGCAATGCACGACGATAACGAGAATTTTTAAAACTATGTTTAAATTATTAAATAAACTTATATTAAATAATTAAATTATATTTTATACGTAATTATGTTATTTTAAAATAGTTATTTGATCTATACTGAATAATTTTGATTATATTTTCAGTGCGTATTAAATTTATATATAAATATTTAATTTTAATTATTACAAATATATTAATTTAATAATTAATATTTTACGTAAAAAAATAAAATTAGACAAGTTTTATATAGGTTAAATATACTCTACTAACCATTAATTAAAAGTTAGATATTAGCTTCAAAGAATTTGAAGAAGGGAGTAGACTTTTCTCATACTTTTTTTATTATTAAATTTTTTAAATAAAATATTAATAAATTATAAAATTAATAATAAATAATTTAAATTATATTTTGATAAAATTAATAAATTAAATTTATATTTTATGGTATAAATTAAAATTTTTAATAAATAATTTAAATTATTTATTATTAATTATATTACATATATAAAAATTAATTTCTTAAAAAATACAATGAGCTCATATTTTGAGCCTATTTTTGTTTGTGTTATTTTGCAAAAAATATATTCAATAAAATATGATAATTATTAAAGATTTAAATTATCTCATAATTTTTTTATTAATTTTTATTTAAATAATAATATATAATATATTTAATAATAAATAGTTTAATTATATTTAAATAAAATTTATAAATTAATTTATATTTTATAATATAAATTAAAAAATTTAAAATATAATTTAAATAATTTATTATTAATTATGTTCGTGTTATATTTTTGTGCATTTTGTTATTTTTTTAATATTTATTAATTTAATAATAAATACTTTTTTGAAAAATAATTTATAAATTATTGAAACTAGGGAGTGAATGACGACAGAAATCACGTGGCAAATCTGCAGTAGAGCAAAAACTCAATCCAAACTCGGTCCTTCTGGAATATCGAGCTTCGATCAGTTTCAGATTACCAACTTGTAACTGACTTTAATTCTCTCGTAGACGTTACCCGCTATATATCTGCTCAACCCCTGCTCCTCCACCAAATCAATCACCAGAAGCCGGCTTAATCAGCAGTAGCAGAAAGCAAAAATGGAAGACACAGTCATCCTCTACTCATCTCTTTCCATTCTCTTTCTCATTCTTGCTTTCAAGTTCTTGTTTCAGTCGAGAAGGACCCGCCGCAAGAATCTCCCTCCGACCCCACCTTCTATACCGATTCTAGGTCACCTTCACCTAATCAAGCCACCTATGCACCGCATTTTCCACACCTTCACACAAAAATACGGCCCTATCATCTCCCTCCGATTAGGTTCCCGTCTAGTGATTGTTGTATCGTCGGCCAAAGCTGCCGAAGAATGCTTCACCAAGAACGATATAGTTTTCGCCAACCGTCCCAGATTTCTCTTGGGGCAAGCACCTTGGCTATAACTATACAATTCTTACGCAAGCACCGTACGGTGACCACTGGCGCAACCTCCGTCGCATCACTACCATTGAGTTATTCTCATCGCATCGTCTTAACATGCTTTTACCTATTAGAAGAGAAGAAATCAAACGGTTACTGAAGAAACTATCCAGTGGTTCACGCCATGAGTTTTCCAAGGTAGAGCTGAAAACGATGTTTTCAGAGCTAACGTTCAATATTATGATGAGAATGGTTGCGGGGAAGAGATATCACGGCGATGACGTGGAGGACGAAGAAGAGGCCGGGAGGTTTAGGAAGATTGTGAAGGAGGTTGCTGCTTATGGTGGGGCAACGAACCCGGGAGATTTCATGCCTATCATGAACTGGATCGACGGTGGTGATTTATGAGAAGAAAGTTTTGAGGCTTAGTGAAATCACTGACGGGTTTTTGCAAGGTTTGATTGATGAGCACAGAAATAAGAAGCCTGGCTTAGAGAGCATGAATACTATGATTGATCATATGCTTTCTTTGCAAGAGTCACAGCCTGAGTACTACACTGATCAAATTATCAAAGGGGTTCTACTGGTCAGTGAAATTTTACTCTGATTTATTATCAAATTTCTTGACATTTACAAACTTAAATCTTATTCTCTTTCAACAATCGATAATGTAAAAAGAAAAAGAAGCAGAGAAGAAGGAGAAGTTCGATATCTCGAACGTTAATTGCTATTCATCCAAAGAAGTTTCTTGTGCCCTCTGTTAGATATTTCTGAATCATGCATAAATGTGTATATAATTTGTGGCTATCGTTTTGGCTAAGCTTATCCTTGAATGCTTGAACCCGAATTGTTGAGGAAAGACTGCCTGGCGCCATGCTGTTTGACTGTGAACGTCTTCAGTGATGAAATGTCGTGATGCGAAAGTGGAGGCGGCGTCGTTTAGTAAAAACTTGAAGACAAACTTCTGTTTTTCAATTGATTATTGATGGTTATTTGGACTCGGCATTCCCGTTTACTGTTGATTTAACATTTCCAGACATATATTTGCACGTTTACTTTCTGCGAGTACAAGAAGACTAACCTCAGGCACGGTGGTACAAAGGAAAAAAGGGCA
>BNST01000992.1:0-130518 GCA_019650275.1 Xylocarpus granatum
TCTCACCATTCTTGCTTTTCGATCTCTTGGTGTCTTAATTCATTAAAATTTTGGTAAAATTTAGGGTTGATTATGAAGTCAATTGGATTGCAGAGTTGAAGATGATAACTCGATAACAGCTTTAGCTTCGGAAAAGACTTACAGGCAGCAGAGCAGTGTGAAGTGTGAATTATAAGAGTATGGGAACATATTTTTATTGGTGTCGCTGCCTTGCACGAGATGCCCAGTACGTAGCAGTAAAAGTTTTCATAAGTTCATCATTTTTGTAGTACTTATGGCTAAGGGCCTAAGAGGCTAATTTTGGTAATGACAACTACACAGATGGGTATTATTCCTACGTATAATCATCTCTTTTGTTTACCCAAAGAATATGCATGATATACGCGGGTAAACATATTCCTACCCTAGACTAGAATTCCTCATGTTAAATCTTATTTCTACAGTAAAAACTGGACTTCCTCTTGCTTGTCCTTCCAGGACTAGGACTCTTGAATGCATATCCTTCTGCCTTAGACATTACTTCTTGTCGCATCTATCCGTATTGCGTACTCGAGACTCGATCACGACTGTCCTACATTCATTAGGATAAGTCAAATATTGTTTGGGCTTCACTGCTGGGGCTGCATACTTTCTGTAGCCACTCTTGTTATTGGCCAAGCATTTGCTGGGGCTTCTCATATGTAATCTTAACTTTTGCATTCTGGTTATGTAATCATCACTTTATACACAAATCCAATTGTTCTAGCTCATCTCCATTGCAATATTTATCCTAGGTGGGGCTGCCGCCATTTTAGCACTGTTTCTTTGACGAAAATAAATCCTGTTAGTTCTTTTTAGTCCACACATGATGCCCCATAGAAAAAAACAAAACACTTAGTTAGTAAACAATAACGAAATAATTAATTACTTTGTAGTTTATTTTTAAAGCCTGATAAAAACATAAAGATATTTTATATAAAAACAAGCAATTAACAGGAAGAAGTATTCATTAAAGAATGTCCAAGTGTTGTCATTATTTTTAATTTTAACTAAAATTTTTGAAATTTTTATTAATTAAAAAATTAAATTTTTATAAAAAATAATGTATGAAATACTTATAAAAAAAATTATATAAGTTTCCACACACCACTATAAAAATACATAAAAACCAGCTAACAATACACCGTGAAATTAAAACTTTGAGTTACGTTTTAATTAAAATAATTTTAAAGATTGATCTGGCAATCTGTTGGATGGCTCCCAACGTGTAAAACATGGTCGAATTTAATAAAACTTGTTTAGTGATAATTACAAAGATTGATTAGTTAACAAGCAGCTTTTCACGACAAATTCAGTGTTTGAAAACCTTCTGGTGATTTTCACACTTGTCAAAAAAGCTGTAAGCATGTCGGGAATCAAAAGGCCCAGATTTAAAGCAAGTGATACTACGGAAGTCTCCAACTTTTTTATTTTTTATTTCGTTAGGGCTCCATAAAAAGAACCCCTCTAGATTGAACTGACACATGCCGTCTGATTCGGTTCTGTTGTTAACTCTCCCATGTGATCTTGTCATTTCCTTTCCATTTCACTCGAAAATATTCTCTCTCGGTAATCCAACCATGAATAGAAATATTCGGAGTAGGTAGCAAATCTTGGACTTGAATAAAAAAGTGGATTTGTCATTTGCAGATGTTACAGGGACAGGCAGGCACCAAAAAACTCACCAGAGTTTTATCACCCAATGCAACGACATGCCCAAAAGCACCAACCCGAAGCCGTCTATACCAAACAGGAGACCTGGAAACAAAGTATGTATCTCAAAAAAAAAAACAAAAAGAAAAGGTACGGCTAACCAAGGAAAAGGTTCCCCTCCTTAATGCCCAATGTGTCACGAAACTCCAATATTAAAACTCGACAGTTGTGAGGATGTTCCGGAGAGTCGACTCACCAGCAAAGAAGTTTCATCGTGGGCATCACACAGTCATTGAACGGCCGCGACCGAGTGCCGCTCTCCCACCCCCATGTCCCACAAACACCTGCAGGGGTGTTTCCAAGTCGTTCTAGGAAGTTCGTCCACAAACGCCTGCTCAGAACATGCAACCCAATTGCCACCAAAAGAATAATGCCATACACCAAACTTGAGGTTTTTCGGAGAGATCCGCCATTACAAGTTATGGGACAGTTTCATCTCGACTACCAAACAATGCCAGAGCAAGCAAACAAAACACCACTACCACTACCTAGGAGTATTCGCATTGAGATGCAAGCGGTGCTAAAACACACCCATGGATCCAAAAGAGTTGGACTGCCAAACACTAGCAGAGAATGGGATTTTGGGTCCCAGAACCAACAATATAAAAACGAATACCGCTGACAAAGGGAAGTCACCATCGGCCTGAGTAATGAAGGTTGAACACGCGTCCAACTGCCGCTATAACCTAGAAAGAGGCCTCGGGCGCAAGTATATTTCACGGTCACGCTAACCAAAAAAGTTCATATCAAACAACCAAACCGCCCAACATGAGCCAAAAAATGCAACAGCGCCATAAGAATCAAGCCTCATCCATGCCTACGGGGATGTTCTCTGGCGCTTTTGCTGGAAAGTTTCATCCCCAAAAAGCCACATGCACAGAACCAATGTCCGACGCCGAATCTGCTTGTTCCCAGAAAAATCCTCCCAAACGAGAACAGAGCAAAAGGAAGGCGGGTCAAAAAAAAAAGGATTTTCCCAGTAAATGCTCTCCAAAGAAAAGAAGTTCAGTCTCAAAGGCAAAAAGTTTTGATCCCCTCAAACCACAGAACTGCTGAATGCGCCTAAACACCAACTAAGGAGCGCCCACAACACGACCCATTAGGGGATGTTCTATAAGGATACCCTCATCGCTGGAAAATTATCGTCAACCACAGCACAAACATAACCTAGCTAACATGCCAGACAACTCCGCCGCGCCTGCTGGTATGTTCCATTCACTCCCAGAAGGTCATCATGTGCACAGAAAAAAACATGGCCGATGCCTCAGCTGCACCCATGGGTATGTTTCGATTGTTCTCAAAAGTTCATCTGTAGCACTACCAAATGCGTCAACATCCTCTGCCATGCCTACGGGGAGTAACCCAGTCGCTCCCAGAAGTTTCTACTGTTCACCACCCAACGTGCCTGACTGACGCTGCTTTACCACGCCCATGTGGATGTACTGGTCACTCCCCAAAGCTCCTCCTGCACACCCCCAAACGTGAGAAGGTTCCAGTCACTCCCCAAAGTTATTCCTGTGCATTGCTTAACAAGCCTGATGCCTCTGCAAAGCCTACAGCGATGTTTCGGTTGCTGCCCGAGTTTAACCCGCGCACTACTAAATGCCCACGATGCCTTTGCCATGCCAATAGGGATGTTCTGGTTGCTCTCGAAATTTTGTCCCATGCACTGTCCAATGCACCCGAAGTCTCTACCGCACCCGTGAGGATGTTCCGATTGGTCCTAAAAGTTCATCTTGCCACTGCCCAATGCATCCGACACCACTAACGTACCCGCAAGAATGTTGCGGCCACTTCCAAAGTTTGTACCGTGCACTGCCAAAAGCAAATGATGCCTCCACCTCGCCCACAAGAATGTTCCGATCACTCCCGGAAGTTTGTCCCAAGCACTGCCAAACATGCCCGACGCATCTCCCACGTCCACGGTGATGTTTCGGTCGCTCACCGTAGTTCGTACTGTGCACTGCCCGAACTGCATATGATGCCTCTGCCGTGCCTACGTGGATGTTCTGGCTGCACCCAGAAGTTCATACCGTGCACTGCCTACTATGCCCAATGCTGCTGCTATGCCCTCAGGGATGTTCTGAGTCCATCCCATAAGTTTCTCCAGTGCACTGTGGAATGCGCCCCATGCCTCTGCTGTGCCCACGAGGGATGTTCCTATCGCTCCAAAAAGCTAATCCTGTGCAATGCCCAACGCGCCCAAATCCTCTACCACACCCATGGGGATGTTATATCATTCCCGGAAGTTCATCCTATGCACTGCTTAATGCACTTGAAGCCTCTGCTGCTGCCATAGGGATGTATGGTCGCCTGCAAAAGTTCATCCCGCGCACTGCCCAACGTGTCTGACGCTGTTCTTGTGTCAGCGAGGATGTTTGAGTCAGTCCCAAAAGTTCATTCCAAGCACTGTCAAACTTCCTAATGCCTCATATGAGGCTACAAGGATGCTCCAGGTGATCCCAGAAGTTCGTGCCAAGTACTGCCAAACTTGTCGACGCCTTATTTGCGCTTGTGGGGATTTTTCGGTCACTACCCTGAAGTTCATCCCATGCACTGCAAACTTGGCTTACACATTTGCTGTGCCCGCAGGGATGTTCGGGTCACTCCCAAAAGTTGGGGAGCGACCGAAACATCCTTGCAGGCCCGGCAAAGGTTTCAGGCATGTTGAACAATGCACGGTATGAACTTCTGTGCGTGACCTAGAACATACCCCGTGGCGCGGCAAAGGCGTCAAGTGTCTTGAAACAGTGCATGAGACAAACTTCCTAGAGTGACTGAAACATCTCCATGGGTGCGGTAGAGGCATCGGGCGCATTCGGTAGTGCACGGGATGAAACTTCCTGGGAGCAACCAAAAACATCCCCGTGGGCTGCAACATAGGCATCGGGCATGTTCGACAGTGCCCTAGATGAACTTTTAGGAGTGACCTGAACATCCCCACATGCACGGCAGTGGCATCGAATACGATCGGTAGAGCATGTGATTCGGCTGTCCCCGGTTCAAACTTCTAGGGCCAACTGGAAAATCCCCATAGGCACGGCAGAGGCTTTGGGTGCATTAGTGTTGGGTTCCCTTTTTTTTCCAAACTTTTCTACACCTTAGGGGTTAGCACGACTTTCTAAAACCTCTCCTAACTTGCTGTTCCATTTGATTCTTGAGTTCTTTTCTTATATTTACATCCCCTAAGCTGTCCTTCGGGATTAACTAATATATATAAGGATATGTTGGATAGGCAAGACAACTCTTAAACCTATCACAACTTGCCTTGGTTGAAGAAGACAACTCTTAACTTCAACCTTAGCTCTTAAGCAAGGAAGACAACTCTTAACCTTGTCTTAAGCCCAAGTTATCTCAAGACAACTCTTAAAAGATAACCGAAAATATAAACAAGAAAGTAAGCAAGAATGCTAACCTTGATTCTTGATTATTGAATGAGAAAATAACAAAATTCAGAGCATATCTCCTCCTCACAAATAATGGGCTGTATTTATAGTCCTAAGACAGTCTTATCCTAATTTAACTAGTACTTAGGTTCCTTATCCACTTAGGATATGTTTTCCTAAGTTAACAAGCTTTTCTAAGTCAACTAAAACATTATCAAGATAGACCTTATCCCACTGTTTCCTAATCCTACTAGGATTCTTGGTCTTTCTTGAATTCATACTTAGACTAGAATTCCTACCTTATCTCGTATTCTACAGGCTGGACTTTCTCTTGGCTTATCCTTCTAGGACTAGGACTCTCAATGCAAATCCTTCTGCTCTTAGAATTCTTCTTGTCATGACTATCCTATTGCTACTAGAATTCATCATGCGTGTCCTGCTGCTAATAGAACTCTTCTTGGCGTAGATCTCCTGCTGTTGTTGGAATTCTCCTTGGCATGGATGTCCTGCTGCTGCTGGAACTCTGCTTGGCATAGATGTCCTGCTGCTGCTGGAATTCTCCTTGGCATGGATGTCCTGCTGCTGCTAGAACTCTGCTTGGCGTAGATGTCCTCCTACTGTTGGAACTCTTCTTGATGCGATTATCCTTCTTTTGCTGGAACTCCTGTTGGTGTGAATGTCCTTTATTGATTAGGATTAAGTCAAATAATAGCCAGGCCTCACTGCTGGGCTGCACACTTGCTGTTGCCATGCTTGTTGTGCACATTTTCTGGCCCATGCTCTCCTTTGCTGCCTCATTTTCTGCCCATTGCATTTCCTGCATACTTAGGTTCTCAATATGAGCACACTCGATGCCTCTGCCATGCCTTCAAGGATGTTCCAGTCACTCTGGGGAAGTTCATCTTGTGCACTGTCCAACATGCCTAAAGCCTCTATGATGCCTGCGGAGATGTTCTGGTCGCTCCTGGAAGTTTGTTCCAAGCACTGCCAACCGTGTCTGATGCCTCTACACAGCCTGCTAGGATTTTCTGGTCGCTTCTGGAAGTTCGTCCCGTGCGCTGGCCAACACAACAGAAGCCTCTGCCGTGCCCACGGGGAAGTTCTGGTTGCTCCCAGAAGTTCATCTCATGCACTGCCCAACGTGCCCAACGTTGCTGCCACACCTACGAGGATGTTCCGTTTGCTCCCGGAAGTTTGTCCAGCGCACTGCCAAACATGTCCAGCATCACTGCCCCATGCACGGGGATGTTCTGGTTGCCCTTAGAAGCTCGTCCCAAGCACTGCTGAGCGTGCCTAACACCTCTGCTGCGCCTGCAGAGATTTTTTGGTCACTCTTAAAAGTTCATCCCATGAACTCCCGGATGTGCCCGACACCTTTGACGCATCTGCGAGGATGTTTCGGTCATTATCGGAGTTTGTCCTATGCAGTGCAGAGCAAGTCCGATGACTCTACCACACCCGCGGGGATTTTTGGGTCGCATCAGGAAGTTTGTTCCGTGCACTGCCAAATTTATCCAATGCCTCAGCTGCGCCCACGAGATGTTTCGGTTACTCCCAGAAGTTCATCCCATGCACTGCCAAACATGTCTGATGTCTTTGTTGAGCCCGTGGGGATTTTCAGGTTGATCCTAGAACTTAGTCTTGCACACTGCCGAACGCACACAATGCCGCCGTTGCATCGACAAGAATGTTTCAATCGCTCCCAGATATTTGTCCCATGCACTGCCCAATGCACCGGAAGCCTCTGCCACACCCAGGGGGATGTTTTGGTTACTGCTAGAACTTTGTCCCGCACACTGCCGAATATGTCCAATGCTGCTGCTGTGCCCGTGGGGATGATATATCCACTCCTAGAAGTTTGTCCTATACACTACCAAATGCGACCAGACGACCTCTACTGAGCCCACAGGGAAGATCCAGTTGCTCTTGGATGCTCGTCCCACCGACAGCCGAATGTGTCCGATGCTGCTGTCGCACTCATCGGGATGTTCCGATCACTCCCAGAAGTTTGTCCCGAGCACTGCTGAACGCACCCAATGCCTCTGCCACGCCTGCGAAGATGCTCTGGTCGCACCTGGAAGTTTGTCCCAGACATTGCCGAACACACCCAATGCCTCTATCGTGCTGACGAGGATGTACTAGTTACTCCTAGAAGTTAATCCCATGCACTGCCGAACAGGTCCAATGCCACTGTCACACCCACAGGGATGTTTTGATCGCTCCCGAAAGTTCATCCTGCACACAGCTGAATGCGCCTGATGCCTCTGCTGTGCCTACAGTGATGTTCCAGTTTCTCCCAAAAGTTCATTCGGAGCACCACCGAACACATTTCGATGCTAGTACCATGCATACAGGGATGTTCTGGTTGCTCTCGAATGTTGATTCCAAGCATTGATCAACGTGTCTAAGGCCTCTGCCATGCCTACGGGGGATTTTTCAGCCACTCCTAGAAGTTCATCCTATGCATTGCAGGGTGCACCCGACACCTCTGATGTGCTTGCAGGGATGTTCCGGTCACTCTCAGAAGTTTGTCCCGCACACTATCGAAAGAGTCCGACAACTCTGCTGCACCTGCGAGGGAATTTGTGGTTGCACTAGGAAGTTGTGTTATGCGCACTGCCAAATGCGTCCAATGCCTCCGCCACACTTGCGGTGATTTTTCGGTTGCCCTGAAAGTTTGTCCCATACAATGCCAAACAAGCCCAATGCCTTTGGCACACCTGCAAGGACGTTCTTGTAACTCTTGGAAGTTCATCTTGGACACTGTCGATGCACCCCCGACAACTCTACTGCGCCAACAGGGATGTTCTGGTCACACCCAAAAGTTTGTCCTTCGCACTGCCAAACACGCCCGAAGCCTTACCACACCTGTGCGGATGTTCCGTCACCCCCAGAGTTCATCCAACACAATGCATGAATGCATCTGATGCACGTTGCGCACTTGCAAGGCTATTCCAGTCGCTCCTGGAAGTTCGTCCCGAGCACTACCAAATGCATCCAACACTCTCTCTGGGTGCTCGCAAGGATGTATGGGTTGTTCCTGAAAGTTCATCCTGGGCACTCCCAGATGTTCGTCCTGTACACTGCCAAACACGCCAGGAAGCCTCTTACGCACCCACAAAGACGTTCAGGCCACTCCTGGAAGTTCGTCCCACACACTGCACAACACGCCACGAACACTCTACGGCCCGCGGGGATATTTCTGGTCGCACTTGGAAGTTTGTCCCACGCCATTATCGAATGTGCCCAAAGCCTCTGCCGCGCCTGTGAGATGTTCCTGTTGCCCCCAGAAATTCGTCCCCCGCACGGCCAATGCACCCGACGTACTGCAGCACCCATGGTGATGTTCTGGGTCGCTCCCAAAAGTTCATTCTATGCACTACCCATGCACTTGAAGACTCTGCCTGTGCCCATGGGGATGTTTCAGTTGCTTCTAAAAAGCTTGTCCCACGCATTGGTGAACGCGCCTGACACTGTTGTCTGCCCCAAAGTCATGCCCCAAAGATTTTCTAATCTCTTCCAAAAATTCGTCCCGTGCACTGCTGAATTATTAAGGACCTTAGGAGGCTTGGGCCTTTTAAATTACTTTGTAGAAATAGTGGTAAGTCAACCAAGATCCATATTAGTTGCTAACACTATTAATTTCAACACTCCCTTTCAAGTTAGGCTTAAACAAATTGATCAAGTTCAACTTGCATACGAACTTTTGGAGTTGTTGAATGCTCAGAGCTTTGGTGAATATGCCCGCCAATTGATCTTTACTCTCAAAATAAGGTATTGAGATTTTCTTGTTCAAATACTTTTTTCTAATAAAGTAATAATCTACCTCTATATACTTGGTCCTCTTATGAAGCACTGGATTATTTGTAAAATATATTGCGGATTTGTTATCATAATGTAACTTTATAAGTGCCACTATTGATTAAAAGAATCTGAGTGTGTTTAGTTTACAATTTCAAAGATTCAACATAAACCAAGTAAAAATGTAAATAGACAAAAAAAATACATGAAGAGAGGAAATGAATAGCTTTTATTCCATCACTGAATATTTACACGTCTTGAGTACAAGCTTACTTTACTTTTCTAACAGTTAGGTACAACACATAACAGCATATATTTCAATTTCAAAAACTAGCCATTATTTCATCCTTTAGTGGTTAGCTTGAAATGGGCTTTAGGCTTAATATGGGTGTCCATAGACCAGTCAAACAGTTATTTAGGTTTTACATCTTCACCCTCAATCTCTTCATCTTCAACAGCCTCAACATTAAAACCCAAATCTTCAACCAATGGCTTCAACCATATCAATTCACTGGTGGTTGAAGCCATTGCTCTATATTCAGCTTCGGCACTTGATTTGACCACCATGGTTTGCTTTTTGCTCTTTCAAGTCACTAAATTCCCACCAACAAAAGTGCAATATCCGATTGTAGACTTGCGATCTTCAATGCTTCCTGCCCAATCAGCATCTCATGTAGGCAAAAATTTGGTGATGTTCATGTTTCTTCATAAGTATTCCTTGTCCTAGAGTTCCCTTGAGATATTTGAGTATTCGGTCCACCATTTCCATGTGATTGGTCATTGGACAAGTCATGAATTGGCTTACCTGATTCACAGCAAAAGAAATGTCAGGTCTAGTAATAATTAAATAGATTAACTTACCCACAATTCTTTGATATTGCTTGATGTCTTCAATTGGTTTGCCCTCTTTCTTTTTGGCTTGTCCTTTAATTGGTGTTGATGCTATCTTCCCTCCAAGCTTACCTGTCTCTTTCAAAAGATCAAGTGTGTATTTCCTTTGGGATAGAAATAACTCTTTATTAAAATGGGCTATTTCTATACCTAGAAAATACCATAAGTGCCCAAGGTTTTCATTATCAAAAGTAGACTTTAATTAACTTTTAGTGTTGTTTATTCCCAAAGCATCACTCCTAGCTATAATGATATCGTTCGCATAGATTACACAACAGTAATACCATTATTAAAGTGTTTTATGAATAAAGAATGATCAGCACTACTAACCTTAAAGTGTTGAGAAGTTAAAGCACCTAGCAACTTAGAGTACCAGGCCCTAGGAGATTGTTTTAAGCCATAAATGGCTTTTCTAAGCTTACACATATGTGGTCTTAGTACTTTAATGTTATATCCTTGTGGGATATCCATGTAAACCTCTTCTTCTAATTCCCCCTGGAGAAAAGCATCTCAAACATCCATTTGATACATTTCTCAGTAATAATTAGTGGTTAAAGACAAAATAACTCTTATGATGTTCATTTTGGCTATTGGAGCAAATGTTTTAATGTAATATAAACCATAGGTTTGAGTGAATCCTTTAGCTAACAATCTAACTTTATGTTTCTCAATAGAACTATCACTCTTCAACTTAGTTTTGTACACTCATTTACACCCAACTATTTTTTTACCTTAGGGAAAAAGTAACAATTTCTCATGTCTTATTCTTAACTAAAGCTTCCAACTCCTAATCCATGTCATTTCTCTAAATAGGAATGTCCTTGGCCTCATTATAGCAAGATGCCTTTTTCAAACTATCCAATTTGCTTAGAAAAACACTCTATAACTCTCTTTAACATTATCTAAGGTATAATAATTTTCTATAGGATGTGTTGTGACCTTGTTCCCATAGAAGAATACCCTATTTTTTTGTTTCCATTTCTGATGGAGGCTTCCTAATTCTTTGAGATATCCTGAGAGGAAAATTTTGATCATATGATGAAGAATCAGACCCTCTCTCATTTTGATCCACCCGTGAGGAACTAAATGAGATTTCATGTTCTAAAACTAATTGATCATTAGGGCTGCTCATCACAAGGTGTTTCCTCACTTTGACTTTTCGCTAACTATGTTTTGTTTTTTATTTGGTTCCAATGGTTCGTGAATATCACTCATTTTGTTGTGTTGAATCTTCATAGATAGAATCCTCTTTTTCATTTTCATTTAAACTAACTATATTATTGATTCGATCATTATTCCTTAATAAACCTAACCAGTTACCTACAATTGATAAGGGGAAGAGGATCCTTTTTGGTTTCTCCTTCATTTCTCACTTTATCAAAGTAAGGATCACTTTCCAGAAAAAGTAACATTTCTTGACAAGAATTTCTCATTTGTAGAAAGGATCTAAACATTTATAACATTTTTTTATCAATGCAATACCCTAAAAATATGCACTTTACACTCCTATGACTCAATTTATCTCTAGCATGATTAAGGATATGAACATAACAAGTACAGCCAAATACCTTTAGATAAGATAAGTTTGGTTGCCTATTATGCAACAATTCAAAAGGAGATTTTCCATTCAATAACTTCGAAGGCATTCAGTTTATCAAATGTATGGCTGTGAGAATGGCTTCATTCCAATATCTTTTAGGGACATTGTGATGAAACATTATGACCTTCCTACATCTAAGATGCGCCGATTTTTCTGCTCGACCACACCATTTTGTTCAGGTGTGTAGGGGCAAGTCGTTTGATGAACTATCCCTAAAGTGCTCAAGTAATTCTCAAAGGCATGACTAGTATATTCTCCCCCATTGTCGCTCCTAAGAATCTTAATCTTTTTGCCAAGTTAATTTTCAATTAAGGAAACAAACTCTTTAAAACATGACAAGGTCTTTGATTTATTTTTAATTAAGTATATCAAATTTATCTCTACTTGCGATCAATGAATGTAACAAAATATCTAAAACTATTATGAGATTCTAGAAGAGAAGTCCATAGATCGAAGCGAACAAGATCAAACATTTCATTATAATAAGTTTCCAAATGTAAAAAAATGAAGTTTAGTCTATTTTCCAAGATTACAAGCCCTACATTGTTTAAAATCACTAAACTTCATTTTCGGACTCACTTTATTCAAAATGTTACTAGGAGGATGGCCTAGTCTTGCATGCCAAAGTTTCTGAAGTCCACTGTCTTCCTCAACTCTAAGGGCTTGATTGGTACTATCCAAAAAATATAGGCCGTCATGTAGAGTTCCCTCACCAATCTTCTTCCCGGTTAATATGTCCTGAAATATCACCTTATTGGGTTCAAAGATGACACAATAATTTAAGTCTTTTGTTATTTTACTAACTGATAACAAATTTGATGAAAATTTTGGCATATAAAGACCGTTTGTTTTCTTGGATAAAACTTTAATATCTCCTAGTCCTTTAATAGGTATTTCACTACCATTGGCTATTGTCACATTTCTAAAGTTTCCTAGGGTTTCTATTCTAGATGCCATGTTTTTATTTCTAAACATATGATTAGTAGCACCTAAATCAATAACCTAAAGGTCAAACTTAAAATGTGAGTTGGAAATCATACCTTGAGAGGAGCTTGGGAAGATGGTTCTTAAGTAGTTTTGTCAAATCCTCAAGGAGTTTTGAGTTCCCTTTTTCGATTGCATTTTGAGCACCTTGTGAGTAGTGCCTTTTGCTTAAAGTTAATTAGCCTTATATGTGGATTAAAGACCCAACATTTTTCTTTAATATAACCTAGCACTTGTCGTGGCCACACTTCTAACATTTATCTATAAGGTTGTGTATCTGTCCACATTTTATTGCACTTAGCCTTTGACTTTTGCTCCTTGGACCATCCTGCCTTCTTCCTTGCTGTCCACCAAACTACCTCTCTCAGCCTTGCTTGAATTCCCACTCAAAATTTTTCTTTGCAAGTACTCTTTATTAACCTTGTTTGCAACATCATCCTATTGAAGCAAAGGCTCAATTCTAAGAATGTGATTCCGAAGATCTTCGTAGTCGAACCCAAACCCATCAAAAATGATATCACAAGTCTTCATTGGCCCTTTTTTTCCACCTCTTCAATATTGGTAGTATTCGACCTTAATGATTAAAGTTCATCCCATTCCTCTTTAATTTTGGTGTTGTATTATATCATATCACCTCCACCAAGGCTGATATTGTTGATGAACTGCTTCAACTCGTATATTCTCATCAAGTTTTCTTGATAACCAAATTATCTCTTGATAGACTCCCAAAGTGCTTTTAGAAGTTTCAGCCTTTGAGAATGCACCTACCAAGGATGGTTCCATGGAATTTAAAATCCATGTGTACACCAAGTTGTCATTATAGCACCAATCTTCATATTCTTCACTTGATGTGTCTGTGGGCTTTGTTATTCTTCCATTCACAAAACCCAATGCCCGTTTTCCACATCAATACTTTTTCAGCGGGATTGATCCAAATTGAGTAATTTTTTTCATTCAAGGAAAATGTGGTAAATTTCAAGGTGGTGTTACCATCATTATCACTCTCTTGAAGGAACTTTTGCTCTTGGTGTTGTATGACGAACCCTCCTTTTTCATTTCTTAATTTGGCTATGAAAGGAAATATTTTAATACATTAAGAATCAACAAAGTAACAAAAGGTAAAAGCTAGATTTATGATGAAACCTGCTTTAATACCATGTGAAAAAATATTGACGAAGAAACAAATAAGTGTGAAAGAAAGTATTAATGAAAGAATAAAAAAACTTGTTTTTTTAATTTTTTATTTACAAGGATAGGTTTATATACATGAGTTTGTAACATTTAGTTTTTCAAAATTTATGACAATTACTATTCACAACGAGTACTATTCCTAATGGCTAGTTTGTTTGTCTTATTTATCTAGTTTCTCTCATTGGTTGTAATGGGCCTTGTGCATTGTGAGAATGATCTTGGACCTTCTAAATTGCTTTGTAAAAATAGTAATGAGTCAACAAGATCCATATTTATTGCTAGCGTTATCAATTTTAACAGCCATAAACTAGATAAAAGTTATTTAAGTTTTTTATCTTCACCCTTAATCTTTTCATCTTCAACATCTAAAATGTATTGCATTTACTAGAAAATAATATAACGTGTCTTAAATTATAGCAATTTACGCCGAAAATGCAATGAAATGCTTTAAAACATCACAGTTTAGTGCAAAGGCACACTAAATTACATCAAGACATCGTGTTATTTGCCAAAAATGAAGCAAAATACAAAAAAATGTAGCTGTTTTAGCATAAATATTATTGGACGCAAGAAAAGATCAATTTTTCTATCTGAAATATGACAATTAGTGTTAAAGCATCACCACCATTACATTCTAAAATGTATTATTTATTATTTAATGTTGATTTACGAGTAAGTTGTCATCAAAAAATAAATTTATCTAAAAAAAGTGAAATTTATTAACTTCATAAAAATATTTTAGGGTTAAATTAATTTTACAAACGACGTTAAAATAAGATTATTTTAATATATTTTTTTAATAGAGTGGGGTTTATGGTGGCAATGCAGTGTTGTTATTGATGAAACGTAGTGCATGATTATGGCGTGTGAATGTGAGAGATGGAGACGTGTGAGATTGACTTTTAAATTAAAAACAGGTCTTAATGTTCCATATTTTGTAGGATTTAAATGAACATCAATTACTTTCTATTTTAAAATTCAATTTACACTTATTATAAATCGAAACAGTCCTCTCTTTCAATTAACCTTTTTCCTCTCATCATTAACAATCTTTGGAAAAAAATGTCATAATTAATTTAAACACGCTATATTCAATTGAAAACTAATATTAAGCATGAAGCAATTTCTTAATTTTATCTTATTTTCAAACAAATTTAATTTAATAAGATAAAATAATCTCACACGTTAAAATTTAGATGTAACTCATAAGTTAAGTTAAATCAAAATTTATTTTAAAATAAGCAATTATTTAATAAATTTCTTACTTGTTTATTTGCAATCAAATAATTCAATTTTATACATATATTTATTTATTTATATTTATCTTTTAGTGATAATTTGAATGAGCATAACATATTTGTGTTTATCTAAAAAAAATTAATTCAAACCCACACATGATTATTAATCGATTAAAATGATTAGTATTTTTATAATTATTATGATAATATATTTTTTAATACCAATTAATTTTATTATAAATATAGTAATATTTTTTAAAAAAATAAAAAATTATAGAATAAATTTATGAAATTATTAAATATGGTATAATTATTAATTTTGTTATAAATATATTCATATATTAAAAATTTTAAATTTTAAACTTAATTATGATATAATTATTAATCCGGACATGTTATTCATTTAAATGTCACGCCAGCGAGTATAAATTAACTTGGAATCAGCTATAAATTTTATTAGCAAAATTTTAAGTATTTTTTTTTATAGATTTTACTCTGATATCAATGTCAACATATTCAGTATCATAGTAATCACGTGGGATAATTACATTCTAAGTAATTTTAAAACATCGTTCTCGTCATCAAAATCAAACATTTAAATATTATTTTCCAAAAACAAAAGTAAATTGAAATCCATCTAAATTTAAGTTTTCTGATTTATATAAATTTGTTAAAATTATGATAACTCAAAACACTAACCGGCTGAGCTCAGGTTGACTTGGCGCACCCAACCATGCACAGAAAACCCAAACCCACTTCGCCTTCAATCGCTCCTTCCCTGTCTTCAATTCCCAATTCTCAAACTCACAAAACCCTAACCCTAATTACTCAAATGGCGCGGAAATCTTCTCTTCTCAAACAATCCCTTATCGTTTTAATTCTCTTCATCCTCTCCGTCTACGCTTTCGTCCACACTTTCTTCTCCCCTTCCGTCGACAAGGTCTCATCGTTTTCTCAGCTTAATTTCGAAAATGACAACTTAAGTCCGATATCTTCGAAGGTCAAAATTTACATGTACGACCTTCCGAGGAAGTTCACTTACGGCATCATTGAACAGCATTCGCTGGCGCGTGGTGGTTTTGTCGCCCCGGAAGCTGACGTGTCAGCGTTGAAATATCCTGGTCACCAGCACATGGGGGAGTGGTACTTATTTTCCGATTTGAAACGACCAGAATCCGAGCGGGTCGGTTCACCCGTTGTTAAGGTCACGGATCCCGAAGAGGCGGATCTCTTTTACGTGCCGGTTTTTTCGTCGTTGAGTTTAGTAGTCAACGTGGGTGGGCCTGCCGCGGCACATCATTACAGTGATGAGGAAATGCAGGAGGAGTTGGTGGAGTGGCTGGAGAAGCAGGCGTACTGGAAGAGGAACAACGGGCGGAATCACGTAATTATTGCCGGTGATCCGAATGCGATGATTCGGGTCATGGATCGGATCAAGAATGCGGTGTTGTTGGTTTCGGATTTCGGAAGATTAAGGGTTGACCAGAGCTCGTTGGTGAAGGATGTGATTATCCCGTACTCGCATCGGATTAATGCGTACAAGGGTGATCTTGGGGTCCAGAATCGAAATAATTTGTTGTTTTTCATGGGCAATCGTTATCGAAAAGAGGTATTTGATATTGATTGCTTCTTTCATTTTTATTTCTAGTGGCAGTCATCCATGTTAGCATTAGATGAAGATCTTTATTGTTAGTTTTGGATTCTATAACATAATTGGCCGTCATTGCAAATGAATATTTGTGAAAATGAGTTGATATTAGCTAGGTTTACAGGTTCATGGATTGTCTTGGAAAATGATATAGATGTATTTATATTAGATAATTCGCAAATTTCTTGCAAGTGCAGTTGTGTAGTTTTGGACTGTTCGGTGAAGGATTTACTGTAGTGTAAGTGCTTCAAAGTTTTATCATTTACACTTTTATTTGGAGATCTAGAGGAAATGTATATGAAGATATATAACTCTGTTTAACAAATTTGATGGGCTGTTTAACAAATTTGATGGGCCTTAAATTTAGCACAAAGTGATTTATTTAGTAAATTAGGCAGTTGGGTTTAATTGTTTGGGATGTGTTAGAGCACAACAGAAATACCAAGTCTGCAATACGGCCACTTACAGTTATTGGATTAGAGACATAGCTCCATAATCTTTGTAGGGTCTAATCTATCTCATTCTAAATGCACATGTTTTTGCAATTTACTTAAGTCTGATTGTGCATGGTTCATTTATCTTTAAAGTTCAATTCATTAAGGTCTTGATTGTTATTTAAATGAAGAAGCATAAGGATGTAGAATGCTGCCTTCTATGTTGTTTCCCAGTAGGGAGCTTGCTCCTTATTACTGATTCTTTCCATTCAAGTATCTTGCAAAATTCACTTGAGGCTGTGATGAGTGATGACACATATTTTTCTGGACTTTCTAATGTTTGCTGAATTAATTCATCTTATTGGATTGCTTTTTTGGTTGTAATGCATAGATACCAATATTTGCAAGGTAAACTTTTAACATAGTATATGTAAGGTAAATTTGTGTTATATCTTTATGCTTCATTTGTAGATCCATATTCTCTTGACTCAGACATATGATTATGGCTAGTCTTCCTGATTTGAGGATTTTTATACTTTGCTGATGTCTCATGTTCTCTCTTTGTTTTTAGGGAGGCAAAATACGTGATTTGCTTTTCAAGATACTCGAAATTGAAGAGGATGTTGTAATAAAACATGGAACACAATCTAGAGAGAATCGACGTGCAGCCACACAAGGGATGCATACATCAAAGTTCTGTTTGAATCCTGCTGGTGATACTCCATCAGCCTGCCGGCTGTTTGATGCCATAGTTAGCTTGTGCGTGCCTGTGATAGTAAGTGATAGCATTGAGTTGCCTTTTGAAGATATTATAGACTATAGAAAAATTGCAGTGTTTGTAGAGACCTCTGCTGCTCTGAAGCCTGGATTTTTAGTTTCAACTCTCAGAGCTGTAACCCCGCAAAGGATTCTGGAATATCAGAAAGAATTGAAAGAGGCAAGTATTATTTGCACTTCTTTCATTTTTAAACTTCTGATGTTGCTTCTTGTTGTATTAACCCATGTATCTTTTGCTGGTACTGACAGCAAAATATTGACACTTGAATATGTGCTCAAAAAAAGTGTGGGATCAATAATAATTGAATGAACAGAACTTAAAAAATTTTGGAAGTCAAACCGATTCTTCTGGGGGGTGGGATGCGCGTGGGTGAGTGGAAACAGCAAAAGTTGGACATTGTTCTTGTAACCATATGTAGTTTGCTCCTTCTAACTGACATAGGAAATAGGTTCTCATGAGAAACATTTAAATGACCTGTTTGAAATTATTGCAAGTCAGAGTAAACTTGGGAAGCTGTAGAGTAAATAAAAGAGATGAAAGCATCAAAAAAAAATTTATCCTGCTAACTTCATATTATGCCCCATCTGTTTAAACAACAAGCATTATTGTCAAAGTGTAAACTACCAAAACATGAAAGATTAATCGCTTAGATACCTGAGAGTCTTTAGGTACTTGCTATGTTATTATATTTTAAAATCATCTTCAATCTTGTGAAAATAAATTTGATTAGAAAAATAGAATTCTTGTTTGAATTCATGTGAATCACCCGCACTGAATGTGAGCTATGTTTTAACCACTTGTACGAATCATGATACTCAAGTAGTCAAACATTCAAAAATGAATTTTGGTTGTCATACAATCAGGAATTTTCTATGACAAGTCGATGTGAGTTTTTTTGCACATTGAACTGTCATTTCACAGTAGATATGGGTAGTAATGCTTACACACAGCATCTTCTTTGCATGTTTTGTACTTTGATTATAGAAGTAGCTTTTACTTCTATTTTCTTCTTTTCTTCTCCCTCTTGTCAAAATGGTGTGTATCTGATCCAAATATATTGATAACATCCCTTTTTTTTTGGCCTGTCCTTTTGTGTTTGTGTCAGTGCGTGACTGGAAATTTTCATATAGGTTCTGCTATAAATGTGTACCTTTTAGAATTCGTCTAGTTGTTATAATAGGTTCATACACTTGTTATAATCATCTATATTGATTACTGTATTTTGGGGAAATTCACTTGCCTCCTTGGAGGCTGCTAACATACTTATCCGGGGGTAATTTTTAGGTACACCAGTTTACTTATTATTTAATGTAAAAACTGCATTTCACTGTGTTGTGAAATGACCCAATAACTATATTCATCCTTCCTCAAATAGCCACTGCAACTGAATGCAAAAACCAAACTTCAAAACTAAGCTGCCAGTTTTTATGTTGTGAAATATAGCCAAAACTTATTGTCATGGTTATAGATGTAGAAACAAAAGCAGAAGGTTAGTGTAGGCACAGTGGCAATGACCACAATGATCTGAGCCAAGGGTGACACTAGTTTGTTCCCCACTTTAATCATATGTTTTCATGGTGGTGATATTGGTTACTTAAGGTTTTTTTTTCTATTGAATGATGTTATTCAGGTGCAGCGGTACTTTATTTATGATCAACCAAATGGAACGGTCAATGAAATTTGGCGTGAAGTGTCAATGAAGCTACCCCTTATAAAACTTATGATTAATCGGGACAAACGGCTTGTAAAAAGAGAGTCGAATGAACCGATTTGCTCTGCCCTCTGTACAAATGAGACTGGGATTATTGTCTCCTTGTGATGATGAACCTCTATATTTAATAGGGAAGTCAATACCTGCACAAACGATGCCCGCTGGCCCAAGTAGCAGCAGCAGGTACAGATTGGTGTGTGAGTGTGGTGGGGTGCAGTGAGGGCGGTGGGATGCTGTCGGGTTGGCACTATGGAAGATTGAGGAATCATATATTTTTGTCGTATATTTGCAAAGCTACTGACTGTTTCAAAGACAAAGGTACCTGCAGTTCTTCTGTTGTTCTTTAATTCGCGGTTAATAGGCCTCAATGTTTTTTTGTTCCAGTGGCTGATTTCTTTAATTTTCTTTGTATCTTCCCATACGATAATTGTTTTGTACATGGCAGAGAATAAAAGAAACATCACTCTTGTCTTTGATTCTTTGATCTTCTTAGGTGTTTATCTCCTTCTGTTTCAGTCAATAGCTGGCAGTCCGTCCTTTTCTTATATTGTTACCTAAATTTTTGTTGAGATCCGGACTTAATAGATGAATTGCTGGTTGGATGGGTTTTTCCTTTTTTTTTAAATTAAAAAAATTAACAAATGCAGTTATCTTTTTTATTAAATCAAAACAAATAAAAGAGGTCTATTTAAATATGCTGCTGGCAAAAAATAATAAAAAGTTAAGCAGCTACAAAAACTTTTAAAAAAAAATTGATGAAAAGGTACAATCATCCAATTCAAGTGGTGAGAAACTTGGGGCTCGTTAGTCGCTGGATATATGTTTTTTTTTAATTTTTTGAAAAGACAAGTAAACTTTGCACAATACTACACCTTACAGTTGTTTTGTATTTGATTGCTTCAATGTATTCGTACTACAAGGTGGATAAATGCTCCGAGTTTGTTAATATTATGATTCTCCCTTTATATTCGTTCGTGCAGTATTGGTATCATCATAATTGAACCTGAATTTTTGACACATTTCCACATTGATTTATAAAGAAATCAATAATATAAAATTGATAAGAGATAGAAAAGTGTAGAAAACAAGTTACCAGATTCATAACCTGGAATTTGTTCTCTTGAATTATATTATTGAATACTAAACGAGTTAATCTCCGTGTTGATTCACATAGAACTGAGCTCAAAATCAAGTACACATAATCCACTACAGAAAAGCCAACTTATTTATTTCATTCAGCTCTGCTTTGGGTCATACATGAATCAAGGTGAATAAACACTTTTTTTTTGTCAGTCTATTACATATTTCAAGTCGTAGCTACTGGGAATCCACTCCATAACTTTTGCTACAGAAATGAAAAATGAGAAAGAAAAATAAGGGCCAAGGAATTGAAGTTTTGCATCTGTTTGAAGCGTTCAACCAGGTGGCCATTTCATTTGTCTGCCACCCAAGACATGCAAGTGGATATGGTAAACAGATTGACCTGGAGGAGGGAGAGGAGACAAAAGCATGGACACAATATCATGTCAAACAAGTCAATGCGAAGAAAAAGAAAAGAAATTTTTTATCAGGATTGCAAAGCTTACAGGCACTAGGACCATTGTTGATCACTACTCGAAAACCATCCAGGATTCCTTCGTTCTCAGCCACTATTTTTGCTGCATAAAGAAGATGGCCCAAAATCTCCCCATGCCTTGCATCAGCCTGAAAACGAAGGAAGCATGAAATCACAGAGTAATTATTCTAAAATTGAGATAGATCAAGAGCTTCAACTTGACAAGAAAGTATGAAGCCACATAGAAAAATCAATCCAACTGAAAATCATAGAGAGCATCCAGTTCTAACATGTGGTACATATGCATATTTGAGTTGCTATAATAGCCAAAAAGTATGGATACCACACAAGTGATTGATAACAAACATGTTCCCAATCTGACATTCAACATTACTAGTCTAACACCCCTGTTATCATCCATTATGTTACCAGTTTGACATTCAATGTCATCAAATGGACATTGTCTCCAACTTCAGCAATCCATATTGCAAAAATAAAAAATTAAAAATACCTAAATGTGCATATGTTTTTGTATAGTGTGTATTTGCAGTTATCCAGCTTTACAGTGAAATGGTAATCAGAACCAGGTGCATCATACAATTCCTTAAAGGAATCAGAATGCACTTATCAATAAATATTGTGATGTTTATACATTAGTTAGTCCCACAAATAATAATTCTTTGCAATACCTGTGAAATTGTTGTAATGTTTATAAAATATTTTGCATGATAGACCATGATCTTAGTATGAAAATTATGAACCTCACTAAAAGAATGATCTCATCATTGCAACAGGAGAACTCTTTGGTGCTGAAAAATTATGGTAATAAAAGGAAACTGATAAAACTAACCTTCCCAAGCATTGTCAATCCATCTCTCAACTTTGGAATGACTAAAACATGAACAGGGGCCTGTGGGTTGATGTCTCTAAATGCTAGGACCTTGTCATCTTCATATACAACAGAGGATGGGATTTCTTTTGCTATGATCTTGTCAAATCTGAAAACCCAAACAAGAAGATATAATGCTTAGCAACAATATCCATTAAACATGTGGCACTTAAGCAATACCCAAACATAGGTCGAAATTCGATAATTTAACATATTAACTATTAGATTTCCATGGTAATGGTCGAATTTGAAGTTCTATTAAGTTTTTGGCTAATCCTAAATCTGTTCCTAGTGTCCAAAACCTGCATATTAGATAGTTAACAGCACTTTACAGATGTTCTAACTATAATGAAGCCGAAATACCTCTGTCAATATATATTGGAGCACAATACCCTCCCTCTCTCTCTCTCCTCTCTACATATATTGGAGCTGAAGTAAACTCTCCCAATTGTGCTCTCCCAATTGTGCTCTATTGGAGTGGAGCGAAAGTAAACATGCACAACAGAGTAGAAATTTTTGGTTTACTTAGTAATTTTATGTACATCTAAATACCATAGGATGAGGATCTGTTATTTGTTTTGGTTTTCTACCACTTGTATGTCTATGCATATCCAAAAAGAACCTGAAGTTACCACTTGTTAACTGTTACTGAATATGTGATATTGTTAACATTCAATGCTTTATCGAATGATGAAAAAGTGTTTTGCTAGAAGGTTCTGTGATTTAATAATCCTTTGAGCATTTCCACAACTTTTGGAATTTCGAAGGTATCATTAAACTTGCTCTTCCATCAACAGAGTTTAATAAACAAAGGGAAAATTTTCATTGGCCTCCCCTGAGGTTTGCTTAAAGCATAGGCAGACCCATGGGTTTCAAAATTTGTAAGAAGGCTCTGTGAGATTTTGGATATCTTCATACACTTCGTCATAAGATATCAAAGACAAATCATGAGGTTTTATAATATTTATTAGAAACCCAAACTGCCTATTTCCAAAGCCAAAGGAATTTGCTTATGATTAGGTTAAACCTAAGGGGATGCCCGTAAAACTTTCTCTAAAAGTAATATTCAATCAGATCATACAGTAAATATAACTTAAGAAACCAGGGTTACTACAGTACATGGTTGGAGCTTCATTATCAGCATTCACCGCAGCTGCTTTGGCAGCAGCCTCTTCATTATTTGTGACATTAACCCGAGACAGAGACCTGAGGAAGTTTGAAATTAAGAAGTAGAAACATATCAATTTTACATTCTTAACTGCAACTGATGTTTGCTTCTGCAGGAAAAGTGACTGTTTCTGAAATAAAGGAAAATAAAATGAAGCTAGAAAGAACCAATAAACTTAAATCATTAAAAATATAATATGAACAAAAATAAAAAGAGAATCTTTTCAAACAAAGATTAGCACACAAACCTACATGGGCATCATCCTCACAACCGCAAAACTAATGAAACAAAACTACTAGCATTTTAAGGCTGCGAACATGGATAAACCATTTGCCCTGAAGAAACTATTTTGATAATTCAATTATGGTGCCAATTTGGAAACATTTCAATCAGACGTATAAAAAGATTGCCATGTATTTCTCGAGAAGTACAGGGTTAAATCTTTCATCCTTCCTGATGACAAAAAGTCAAAAAAAGTTACAGGATTTCAAGCATCTGGGGATTACAACGACATGCAGTTAAATTTGCACCTCCAATTATGGCAGTCACACAATTTTCTCCGGTGCTCTGATTAAGGTATTCCAATTTTCTTTCTCCATAAATAATAATAATAATTTTGGTATTATAAGTTCAGTGTCCACCATTCTTTTTCCAAAAAACCAAAACTAGAAAAAAAATTGCTACTAACATCTGTTGTAATATATCAATTAGAGAGTGTAAAAATCAATAAAATATGAAAATAAGTGAATTATAATCTGTACCTGCGAGAGTGAAGAGGAAGAAGAAATTTTATGGAATTGTAATTACATGAGGATCGTAATGGAGCTCTCACGTTTGCAAAAGCTCGAGCTGTTGCTGCATAATTTCTGTTCAAACAAAATACCCAAATCAATTTCGCGTACATATACATATGAATATTATAAAAATGGAGGGAGAGAGTGAAAGAGAGGAGACTACCGGAGTAGAGAGTTGGGGATCGCAGCAGTCATTGTGGCTGTTACCCTTTTCTCTCAAACAAGCAGAGCAGAGACTGCTCCGTAGTAGTATCTCTCTTTTGATCAATAATTTTTCGGGCAAATTTTTTATTTTAATTTTATTTTGATAAATCTTTACAATTTTGAGTAATTTTTATTTATTTTTATTAAAATAATTATTTTTAATAATTTTTGTTCTTAAATTTTAATATTTACTTATAAATAGACATACACTTCATTTTTTTTATATTTTTCTTTAGTTTGAATCTTTTTTCATTAAACAGATCGTATAATAGTAAAAAATATATATTCTAATTTTTAACTACGAATTTGAAAAAAAAATAATTTTTAAATTTTAATTTTTTTAATTTATATTTAATTTTAAAATATAAAAATATTTTATAAAATAATTAAATAATATTATAAAAATATAAATATAAAAATTTATTTTTGTTAAAACTTACATAATTTGTTGAAAACTTATTTTTTTTAGTAATAGTGGCCTAAATTGGATAGTAACTCAAGGCTATAATAATGTCTTAGGTTGGACAATCAATCTAGGGTACTATTTTTGTGTGTGTATTATTTTAATAATTAATATTTAAATCTCTAAATATTTATTTTAAATATATTTGATGATAATTTAAATTTATTAAAATTAAAATTTAATATTTATAAGATTTTATTTTTTTATCTTACGAATTAAGTAAATAATATATTTAAAATATTAATTAATTTTTTGTATTTAACAAATAATAAATATTCAATTGTGTAAATATTTAGATATTTATTTATTTATTTTTGCCATCGAATGCGCGCGCACATAATAAAATTCAAGTTTTATGATTAGTTCTTTATTGCATGAAGCATAATTTATTCTTTTTTTAATGAATTAATTTAATATATTTTGATTTTATAGTATTATAAAAATAATTAATGTTTAAATATTTAGATGCTTAAAAATAAATATTTTCTTTTATTTCAGGTATATAGTTCAAAATGTACTTATTGGTGTTCAAAATGAAAGATCATAGGTTACGATATTAGATGGTTCAGAAAAATAGCGTAATGGAAAGGTTCATCTTATATTTGTTCTAAAAGATATCAAGTACCATGAATTATCTAAATAAATTCAATCACGCGTGGTAAATCTCTCTCAGCACCCTCAAACTATAACACATGAAGAACCTAAAGCGTGTTTAGGCTAAGCAGATGCCTATTAATACAGGCTTGTCTCAAAGTTCGGTTAAAATTCTTCCATCGAAATATCTGTGAAATGTCATTACTCACAACAATTGCAAAATTATTTTGCAAATTAAGTATAGACTCGTAAATCCATACCTACATAGAATATATTATAAATATTTTAATACTATGCACAATTAACAAGTAATATAAATTGAACACTAATGTTTATAATAAATACTTAAAATGCATTAACTATCCCAATAATATAGTAATTTCCCTTAAAAGGCTTGCTTAAGTGATGTGTTCAATCATGAAAATGAAGTTACTGCCATCCAAGAAAGATTAATCCTCATTAACAAAGGATATCCATGCCAAGAAGAATTCCAGCAGCAGCAGAAAATATCACTAGGCAAGGAGTTTGAGATTAAGTAGGGTTTGTACATAGGATTAGGAACCCGATATATTAGGCTTATCTTCATAGAAATCTAGATGACTTAGTAGTCTGACTTAGTAGTCCTTATTTACTTAGGAATCCTTATCATAGATGAATTAGGCGTTTTAGTATAAGTTAGACATGGAAAGGCTGTCATTACTATAAATACGGCATTAGTGCTTGTAATTAAACAGTTTTGAGAAATAAGCAGAATTTTGCTTCGTTGCATCCAAATTCTTATCTAAACAAATTCCTTGTTTAGTGGCGAATTATCTATCGATTCTTATCACTCTTCCTTCTTTCTATCTTAGAGTGTGGCGAATCAACCTAGTAATCTTGTTTGTGGCGATTTGATCTTATCAAACTTGATTAACTAGTTTTCTCCTATTAAACTTTTCATAGGCTATCCTATCACATTCCTACTTCAAAATTCGTACATAACCCTTCCGCTTTCTTAAAACACCCCTACAGACCCAATAACTTACTCCAATTACGAATTTTCATCCACCCAACAACTATACTATATACCAGCACCTTTTTCCATCCATAAAACCCTAAAAAAATATACCCATTAGATCTTGATTCACCATTGAAGATCCTTGAGGCATATCACTAAGGCTTCTAAATGTGACGCATTGTTCTTGTATTTATGGTATTAAATAGTGATCGATCATTGCAATGATTGGATCGTATACAAATGGACAGTAGATCCTCATATATATATATATATTAAATTGATCAAAATTATCCATTGTATCTAACAACCACAAATCTACATAAAGTGTTCCATCCTTATTAAATAAATATCTCTCAAGCAAGTAAAAGCATGCCAATCTTATCAATAGTTGATATAAAAGAAAAATCTAAATCATCAAAAATTATATCTATATCGTCAATGGTGATAATGTCTCAATTTCCAAATATTACATACTTCAATTGAGTACTATTTTGTAAGTCTAATTCAGAAAAATGTCTGCAATTAAGGCCAGTTATTAACTCAAACTCAAAAACAAATTATCTAGTTCCTAATAAGAAACCATATCTCATTAAGGTCACTATTCGCATGTATCTCATGTAATGAATTAAAAAAGGTAAAGGATATAAATCTCGAATGTCTAGCAAATATCCTAAACATATTCGCTTAAAAATATTAATTTGCATCTTACTTAATTTTCTTCTTATCTGCTCTATCACTGCAAATCTTGCCAAACAATATATCTCAGCGTGAAAATGGTCATCTATAATAATCTTCAATCGAGGTTGACTTGCTATTTATACATGTAAAATAATAATAAATAATGATTAGTTATTACTAAATATTATAAAGAAGAAATACAATCCAAGTGCATAAAAATTTACACAATAAATAAACTTAACAAAAAAAAATTCTAATAGATAATATAATAATAAAAATAATCCTAAATATGATAATAAAAAATTAACTAATTAATAATAAAGCAAAAGTCTACAAAATATTAAATTTGAGTTATTTATTAATTAGTATAATTTTAGATATATTTTATTACTATTTTTAAATATTATTTAGTTAATTAATTAAATTAAAAAGTCAACGCCTAAAATATTCATTTTTATAATATTATACTTTTTAGTTATTTATCTATATTTTACGCAAATGTAAATAAATAAAAAGAGAATATGATATGTAAAAAAATATAACTAAAACAACGAAGATAAAGCGCCCTGGGCACGTCCCTTGCACGTGCTCAGTCCAGGCCTAAGGAGCCTTCTACTGACGACGCTGGGCGCGATACGTCAACGCGCCTGGAGCGAAACTAAGAGTACCTTGGGCGCGTTCACGTAACTCACCAGGGTAGTCCAATTCTTACCTTGGACATGTGTACATGACACGCCTACGGTAGTTCCCACTCCATGTGCCAAATTGATTCTTCTGGCGCATGGAATGGATGGGCCCGAGGAACAGTATCTTCTTTCTTCGTTTTCTGTAATTTTTAGTGTTTTTTCACACCCAAAAAAAATTCTTCTCTTTGTTAATTTTTTTCATTATTTACACTTTATTCGCTTAATTTAAATACATTTAATATTTTAATAATAAATTTTTACAATAATCAAATTCTTTTAACATTAATAACTAGTTATAAAAATTAAATATTTTAAATACTAATAAATACATAAATAAAATAAAATTTATAAAATATTTTAGTATGATTAATTTTTTTTTATTTTTATTATTATCTTGTGTTTATTGTCAAAGATGAAACTCAAGTTATTGAAGACGGTAAAAAAGTTGAAGAGAGAGACCAGAGATTAAGAGAGACGAAAAAACGCAAAAGTTGATTTGGGTACATTGAGGGTAAAAATAAAAATATGAATTATTTTTTAATAAAAAATCGCTAAAAGTGATTCTTTTAGTAATAATAAATTAGGAGTAGTCAAAATTATAAAGGGGTAAAAATAAGGTTAAATAAAAAAAATTTCTAATTTTCACTGCACTCACCCTTTAGGGAAATTGTGTATTTTTTGATTTTTTTTAAAAAAAAATATTTGAAGTTTTTAATTAAAATTTTAAGTTTACAATATTTTTTTTAAATTTTAAATTTTAAGTTTACAATATTGGAATTAATATTAAAAATTTTAAGTGCTAAAATGATATTAAACATACCCAAATTTTTAAGTTCATATATGAATTGTGGGTTATAATCTAACAACTAATATTTAGAACTTTAAGTTATAAATTTAAAATTATTTTAGAATTTCAAGTTTTAATTTTGAAATTATTCCTTAATTTTTAAGTTTTAATTTTTAAAATTCAAAATTTTGGTCTTACTTTAATATTGCATATCATAACTTTGGCTTCTAGCTAGAAATTGAATTTCAAAACTTTAGGTTTGAATATTTTAATAATTATAAATTTCTTGACTTAATAATAATTAAATTTAAATATAATAAATAATATTAAAAATAGAATGATATAATTGACATTTTACTAATATGAAAATGTGAAAAATATATTCTTTGATCTTGTTCTTGAACTTTTAAGTTCTATGATTGATTTTTAAAATTTCAAATTTCAATCATTTCATTTCTTCTGTAAATTTAAGGATATAACAATAATATTAATAAAATAGATATAATATTTTATTATTATTTTTTAATGTGAAACATTAAATTTTTCTTGTTTTTTTGTTTAAATAAATATACAATTGTATTTATAAATAATAATAATAATAAAAAGAAATAATAAATATTTTATAAAGACAGTGAGTTTTACAAAAATTTTGGCGGCCATAGTCGGATGGTGGTAGCCAACTTTTCATTTACTTTATAATATAATTTCTTGAAATTTTATACTTTACATTTTTATTTAAACCTATTAATTCTAAGTCAATGATGTCCTAAATCCCAAACCAATGCACTTGAAGTTTGATGAAAATACATTTTAGTTCAATATTCCTGAATTTTTAGGAGACAAATACCAAGTACATTCAATAATAATCTCCTTTAATTTTTTTTTAATATACATTTTTAAAAATCAATTGTGTACGAATAAACCCCGCAAAAATTATATTATTATTTTTTTAAAAAAAATAAAGGTTAATAATGCTATTTTATCTAAGTGACAACATTGCATATTGATTTTAGAGTTTTATTTTATTAATATTTTTGATATTTTTACAAATCCCTGTTGAAAAGATAATATATCACTTTTGTATGTTACAGTTATTCATAAGCTTGGCTTGTCAAGAATGAGCTTCAAACTCTCATTTGAACATCGAGAATTCAAAACTAGCACACATAAAATAAACTAATCAATTAAAATGTACCAGAAAACAGATACCAACCTTGTTAATTGGTGTGGAATCCAACAGTTCAAGATCTGTTCAACTAATACTTTATTAAGGACGCATAAACAAAATAGAAGATTAGACAATTAGACAACCATTGCTACATGAACCCTAAGGCTACTCTAACCAGCGCAAAACAAAACAAAAGGTGAATGGGGAGTTGTAATAACATATGTAACAAAGTCTGAATTCACTTTCATCTTTGTTTTGCGAAGTCAATACCCAAACCTTTTACCCTAGCAGGAGGAACTGCTTTTTGACTGCTTCTTTGGCTGAAAAAGAAACAAGAGAAAGCATGGACCAAGTCAGGTGCGTTATTGACTTCTCTACCTCTGAAGCAAACACCATATTCCTACTTGTTTCTTTTCTACTAGCTGCAACACAGTAAATAAGAAACAAAAATAGTCAATTTCATGCTTTACTTACTTGTTCCTAGTTTATATTTAAAGCAATTATCCTTACAACAAAGATGCAATGATACAAAGACGGATCAGTTTGTTGAATTTACTCACCGCTTGTTAGGCTGTCTCAACTATGTTTTATCACACATGACAGCAGCCTTGATTCTTTCAACAGTGCACTTGATTAGACTGTTCACAGTTGCTACCGATCCGAGAGAGAGTTTTGCCGTTGGAACCGAATCAACTAGGATCTGAAATGCAACAGTAAGAAGAGAACCACCAGAACCTACCTCAAGAATTCCTCCTCCGTTAAGTCCAGGGCCGTCAGGAAGTATAGCAAAACCTGATGGCAGAAGAGCAACATAATCTGGGTCTCCACCACTCAAGACCATATTCATTGCCACTATATCAACAGGAGCATAAATCACATAAGAGCCTGTAGAATCGGTGCAGCTCTCTTGTAGTACCAGCATGTTGCTCTGGCTCGAATTCGTACTCTGAAGTTTGAGAATTGGAAATGTTAGATGAATTGATGAGACAAGAGTTATTCATATATGTCGATGAGTTAAGTCCAGAAAACTCATCTGCCACTTACGTTTACGCGCAATAAAGATACACAGTTTCCTGGTTCACGTCCATTTGCAATGTGAGCCATTTCTTGAACCAGTCCACCATTTGAGAGAATATCCCACTGTAAATGCACAATAAGTAGTATAATTTAGGAAAACAAAACAATGTTTCTAACGTGTACCAGTGAAAAATACATAGTAGTAAAATATCCGTGAATTGATATACCTCACTTCGGGAGTTCTGATCTCGAAGGAAATCAAAAACCCTCTTGGGTGGAACTGGAATCCAGAAGGAAGTTGCAGCACTTAGCACAATACCAGGAGGCCTGCCTGGATCATCCATACTCTTTCTGGTCATGACTCTCACATCATCAGAACCTGTTGCTGACAACGTTGTCCAAGCATGTGCAGTAGAAGCACCAACACCAGTACAAAAGCTAGTCACCATCCTTTCTGCCAGCTTCAACATACTCTTCCTCCCTTCTGGACTTGTTATCACTGCACAATACAAGTTGTAATGCTTATATATTCTCGCAAAACAAGTTTGCTAATACAACAGAATTCATGTCGTTACCACAGAGATCTCCTGCTGGAATGTTATTGGCCATTGAACTTGCAAGACGCTCGCATTGCCGATCTAATGTAGCCACCCAACGCTTTGCTCCAAACGCAAGTCTAGAATTTACCAGTGGTCTGTAGATACTGTGAACTGATCTGTCGTCCACTTCGACATGTTCAACCCATGTCACCTAAAGAATCATGAATCCATGGCACAATAACTCACAATTTTATTATATAATGGAGTCCTATTCAAGAAAATAACTTATGATTTAAAGTGAGAATAGGCACCTTCGAGTAACCATTTGGCAATTCTTGGATCAAACAGCCCGATGGCCTTCTTCGACACTTCGATATAGGAGTAGGGCGTAAGTTGTCTAAGGAAACATCAACCACTGCCCAAGTTCCATCAGGATGCTGTTTACAATACCTAACAAGATAATTTTCGCGAGTAGGCACAAGAGGAGATGGGACCTGGAACTCAGCTGTTATCTAAGAAGAAACATGAGCTGTTAGGTATCGTTGACAAGTTAATTCAACACTAATTTTATACTAATGAGGACCAACTTGCAGCTAAAAAATGTTGTACGCGATATTATCTTTCGACCAAAACCGTTATATATATCACTTAGTTAAGTTACTAAATTTGGTTAAACGAAATACTAAAACGAGAGAGCGAGGAAGAAAATGAATGTCTTATGTACCACTTGCAAGGCTCCATTGTAGTTTCCTGCTACTCCTGTTGACAGGACTTCTAGGGTCATAGCTCTTGAAACAACACCGCAAAACACACTGGACCATTGATTCTGAAAACCATTTAAATTTATCATATCAGAGGTTAAATTGTTAGTTCTAAACATTTGGACAAGAATGGTAAAACTAATTAAGGAGAGAATAAACTTGCCACGTCCATGAGAATCTCAACAAGGTTAATATGATTCATTATAACAACAGCGGATTCCCTTGAAGCTTCAGATCTTAACCCCGAAGGTTTTGGACCAATTACTCTGGGGAAAGTTCTCAAGTATTCATCTTCATTTAGCATCTCAGTAAAGTTATCACCTGCAGTCCACAATGGCTCTCCAGCCTGAGCCATTCTCATCAGTTCCTCCATCGCTGCAACAGCAAGCTCGACAATCATTGGCTTATCTGCCTCAGTAGGTCCAGAAATTGACCTAATGAGGTCACCGCCTCCATACATCTCTCCTACAAAGCCTGTTTGTGTCCCGAGATTGCTAAACCCAAGATCAAGGGAACGGGAAGACAAATGAGAAGAAAGGTGAGAAAAAGAAGACAAGGGCTTGCCAACATATTTGGCAGCAATTCCGGAAATCCTATCAATCTGCAACCGAAGAAAACATTGTTAGATGAAGATTTCACACTAGCTGGTTTTAGGTATATGTTGGAAATTTATGAATATGTTTTCTCTTGCAATAACCTCTTCTCTTAAACGAGCATTTTCGATCCTCAGATGTTGCTCGTCAAAGGACATTTCGCCAAGAGCCGCTGGGCCTCCACAGTTGGGGCAAGTAGCATTGCCAAGGGCCTCCTTGTACCTATTGTTCTCGGCACGAAGTTTTTCATTCTCAGCCTTCAAAATTTGATTCTCATGGCGTTCATGTTGGGCCTGCAATGGAGGAAAGTTAACTTCAGCGGTGGCTAAATGTTGTTGAAAATAATATGCCTAACACATACCAAAAATACTCGCAATTTCTTACCGCAGTTACATTGAAAGTCAATGAAGAGATGCAAATCTTTTGGAATATATTCTTTTCGACAACGGTCTAATGTATGGATTTTGTAGATACGTTACCTTCATTTGGGTGCGCTTGTTTTGGAACCAGAATTTGACCTGTAATGGCTCTAACCCTAACTCACGGCTCAGCTCCTTTCTTTGCTTATCATCTGGGTGAGGACATTCCTTGAAGAAACTGAATAGCAAAGTAAAGAAAAAAAAAGCTACTGTATCAAATTACCAACTAGAAAAATAGATTAATCTTTATCACGCTCATGGACTGGGATAGAATATAAGGTCGAGATTACTTACGCTTCCATTTCCTGGATTTGACGCTGAGTGTGTCGATTATAGCGCTTCTTTTTGGGACGTTGGCTAGGATCTTGATCATCACCAGAGTGAGCTTCCATGGTTTCAGTACCCGATTTAGTTTCATAGTCATCGTCTTTGAGCTTTCCCAAGTCACTTTCAGAGACTTTCGAGGTCATATCGAACGTAGGGAGATTATCAAACATGTTTGGCTGAAACATATTGACAAATCCCTAGAATAGAGCTACGATATTTTGATCTGCCAGGAAAATACAAGAAGACTAACCATATTGGACAAACTAGGTTTCAAGGAAAAAGCATAAATTACATAACCATGGAAATAAACAAACAAAGAGCTCGAGGTACATAAAAGGAAGGAAGAACAATATATTTGCATTTAGATACGTAGGGCAAGTGCTTCTGAACCGTATATACAAAACCATATGCATGTATAGAGTCTGTAAACCGTATGTACAAAACCATATGCATGTACGATGTACGCACCTCTCTCTCAAAAGAAAAATAAATTAAAGAAGGAGGCCCATTTTATCGAGAAGGTTTGCTTGCCATAATTTGGTACATGTACTAAACTACCATACTGATACACTCCAGTTACAAGTTAAGGATAATATTGTTGTTATATCACGATATATTTATAATAAATTCAACGAACGTATTGACTCCAATATATAACACATAATAATATTAAAAAGTATATCTGGGATGATTGCAGAGATTACTAAGAATAAGAGGTATATGAAGAGGAAGAGAAAAAATGAAGAGTCCAGCAACAAAAACAAAAATTAAAACATACCAATTAATTAGTAGAGTCCTAGTTCTCCCTTCTTCAATGGGTCGGTTGGTCCGGAAGCATTTTCACTAAATTTCAAACCCGAAGTAGCACCCATCTTTATCACTCTCTCCGCCCCATCTTCATGTTGGGTTTTGGGGTTGGTTTTCGTAGGATTGTCGTTTGTGGAGGTCTGTTTTAATAGATTCTTTAGTTTTCACTGAGCAAGTTAATGGGATTTTAACACGTTGCGAAGTGGCAGAAAGACTATGGTTTTGGTCTATCTCAAAAAGTCTGACATCTTTTCTCTTATACTTGCGAAGACAACAGATACATAAAAATAAAAGCAGGAGTTGACACTCAGAATCCGTCCAACACTCCCAATCTCAACCAAAGATTGTAACGGCCACTGTGATCATTCTGGATCCCACTTCTCTCTCTCTCTCTCTCTCTCTGTGCAAAATAATAAAGGCAAATTCTGATTAAAAATACTATCTAAAACAGATACGAAAAATAATATGAGAGAATCTCACTGTAGCATACATGAATACCAAGCCTGTTAGAACTTCTTTGTCATCGGAAAACGTCCTTTTCTTTTCGGCTGCGGAGACGGGTTTGAGAGAGCTTTGAGAGAGAGATAATGACCTTGTAAAAAAAGTTTTAAGAGGAATACAAAGAGAGGAAAAAAAAACAAAGGGACACGCGGGGAAGAGGGAAACGGACGAGGAAAAAGAGGAGAAAAATCAAGAGAGAGGTGAAGGAGCTTCGAAGAGAATGTGAAAGAGGGAGATCGAAAGGAACAGGTGTAGAGGATGTGGCAGCAAAGGAGTTATTGCAGAGCGTATAGAGATGGCGTAATAGCATTTATTTCTGGTAAGAGGTGTAATTGCAATGGAGATAGAGAGCATCTCTTATTTTAAATTTGCCTCTGGGTTATTGGTAAGGTGAGATGAATACTGCAAACATTTTATAGCTTCCATAATTAAAAACTTTCAACCATTTTCACTCTTGCTAGTCGGTATTTTTGTAAACCTTCGTAAACCTTAACATCCATTGCTTCACCACCAGCAAGTGTAAAATGACAGAGTATACCTCTATGACATAGAGCATGCAAGTATAGAGAGGATGTAGCTAGCAACAAAGGAGTTATTGCAGATCGTATTGAGACGGTGTAGAAGTATTTATTTCTAGTGAGAGGTGTAATTGCAAGAAAGAGAACAGGAGAAAAATTGGCAGTTGATAACGGGCTAGTCAGTTGTCAAATGAAAGGGAGTTTTGTATATACTTGTCTGAGTGAAAGGAAGCTACCAAGTTATTAATTATCATGTTTTCGTACACGGGTGAGAAAAATAAATGAAAGAGATAATAAATGTTGTAAGCATTGAACGTGAGTGTATATGCATAGGGTTAGAATGTGTCGTTGGTATCTTTATATTATTTTTTTATTATTAAAATAATACACTTTTAATATTTGATATTAAATCTAACATATATAATTAATATATCAAATTGTTAAACTGTTGTATTTTTTTCAAACCAATTGATACTAGGAGAGTACAATTCACAAAGTGAGCGCAATTTAAGTATTTTATAGCATTTAAACTCAAATATTTGGTGACATTTGACATTACACCTACAATTTAAGTATTTTATGGCATTCAAATTTAAATATATTTAGAGTATTTGAGGTCATACTCGACAATTTTAAGTATTTTAGGATATTTGAACTCAAATATTTTTATAACATTTGATATTGTACCCCGCAAGGTAAGCCCAATTTTAAGTATTTTATGATATTTGATATTGCATCCTCCCAAGATCTGTGGAGTAATAGTCATTGATAAAGAGTAACACATTATGGAACTCCAACAAACTCTCCCCCATAATTATACTCTTGTGACTTAAAATCTATGATTTTTTGGTTTGATATCATTTGTCGTACTATTAAGATGTTATTCCTTTTAAAACTAATTAGCATCAAAATAATACAACTTAAATTTTTTATGATATTTGATATCACATCATGTAAGCCCCGTAAAATTATATAGAAAAGTAATTGTCATCGACAAGGAGTGATATCGTAAAGTTCTAATATAATGCATTGTAATTAATGCAATGTGAAATACAATATCTAACTATTCAATTAAGATTAATCCAATGATATATATAAATAATTTAAAATTTTGAGTAAAAGATAAGGTTCTTGACCTTAATTCATATAGTTGATAATTCTTTAATTTTATATAATTTTTTAATTATTAAATTAATAAATTTTTTAAAGTTAAATTTTAAATCTAATATATATAATTAATACATTATTAGTAATATATATATATATATATATATATGAAATAAAATTTTAATAATTTAAATAAAATTAATTTGACATTATGTAAATGACGTACAAAATTGTGAAAAGAGTTGGATTGTTTATATTAATCAACACACGCATTATCACAAATGATCAATATGATGATGAATTTTAATCATTACAAGATATGCTGCTGACGTCATTGTTAAGACAAATTTCTTTGTAAAATAAATAAAACTAAAATTGTCTTAATTAATGTATAAACTCTAGCAATTATGACCAATGGAAGATGAGAATATTAATAAATATAAAATCTTGAAAATTGTGAAGGTCATCCTCAAACCTTTAAACAATATTTGAATTTGGGAAATCCAAGGGTCATTATATGCAACTTTAATGGTAAAAAAAAAGGAATTAAATTTGAAGATATCATAACTACATGATTGTAAAGAAATGTTAAAACTATGTGAGGTTGATTGATTTTCTAATAAAATTTAGTAAAGTTGAATGTTATTACATCTATTAAAGATAATCCTTGTTCATTAATAAGCTTTTAATGGCAAAATCGTCAAACCAGTGCAAGTATAGAGTAGCATCTCAGCGCCTTCGCAATCAAGAGGGTTAAGCCTTCCACAAAGTCCCAGTTATTAAGGCATAATCATTGTATTATACAAGGCGATGCCCACAAAAATCACCTGATTTTTCCACTTGTTATATATATATATATATATATATAGGTATGAGATGTTGAAATTTTCAGGATTTTCTTTGCAAAAAGAGGCTACCTGCATTTAATTATCTGACAAGGATAGCCTATTTCTGCAAATCAACAAGGTGATGCCTATTGATTAATGGCCTTTCGAGTCATTTTGTTGCACCAAGGATTGGTGTTTATCCTTTGCTCTATGTACATCCGATTCTCTCCATAAATTACTAATGGGATTAGAGTCTTAATGTCTTTTTCGAAATTAGATCTTTGATAGGACTCGATCATTTACTTCAAATATAAATTCTCTGTGAACTTAGTTAGCTCCATGGTTGTCTCGGATATATTTATTTAAACACTGGTGGCGTCAAAAAAAAGAAAAGATGGGACTAAAATGTTAAAAAGTAAGTTTGTAGACCAAATTTTAAAGAAAATTTATATATTATGAGTTTAAATGTTCATTTTTCAAAGTAAAAGAATTGAAGTGTCATAAAATTAAAATTGAAAGGCTAAAGAATAAATATTGGGTTTAAGTGCTAATTTTTCAAAAGCTACAAAGCCTAAAGTGTATATAGGTATAAAATTTGGTCTAATTTATATACATACATACATATATTATAATTGAATTTAAAATATTTTATGGAGATTTGCCCTTCCTTGCTGTAGCTCCACCTCTACTTGAAACAAAGAAATCATTACTATAATTCAAAATATTAAATTTTCTTTCAAAATTTAAGTTACAATTCCAATTTTTATATTAAAATTTTAAGTCAATGTTTTAAACTTTTTTAATCATTCTGTAACAGGTTTTTAATTTAGTAAAGATAATAGTTGGTCATTCCAGTGGCGCCCTGCACATCCTTATCATTTATATTTTAACAATAACCCATGCAGAGAATAATGATAGATATTCAATGCATTACTCCATTTTAATATATATATATATATATATATAATAAAATATTATAAGCTCTGCGAGCAGGTCGTTTATTACAATCACGCTTCGCATGCATTCTCCCATGTCTCTTAGATTGCCAAATTAATTATGTGGGTTGCTTATTGGTTAATTAATAGATATAGGGAGCTACCTAGCCATCAGTTTAGAGTAAGAGTCTCAATATTTATGGATCACTCATTCATATCTTCACGTGCTGTATTAATAAACTTGTATGAATTTGCTGATCAGGGCATAAATGGGTTAATCTACTAGCTTGACCTTTGCATCTTGCATATGGTTGCTAGAAGATGCACTTGTTACTGTACATGCTACTTTGACATGCGCACCAAATTAATGGAGTAAGGTAATAAATCAATAGTTAGGTGGGGGTTATTATGATTCAAAATGAAATGCAAAAGCTAGTTTCTTGCTGATCCAAAACGTCCAAATTTAACTGAGATTTTCCACTTCAATAGTTGCAGATAAAGATCATACGGCTGTGGGACCAATGCTGGCAAAATTGAAGATCTTCATTTATTATTTCCGCGTCAGTTGATCATCATCGTTCATCACGAAAGATTCTGTTGCATATCCAGTCGCTCTTTAAATGAATTTTATTTTCTTTTTCTCACGTGATCTTATGTAGACGTATAAGACCGATCGTATGTGGCCATTCAATCTTTTTCTTTCCTTTTCCATGGAATTTAGCTGGGCATGTCAAGCCAGTCGTCTCCATGCACGACCTCTTGTTTGATTTTAGCCTTGACAAAAGAACAGTATGGACCACTACCTTGCCCTAGCTAGCCAACAGCACAACAAATTGAAATTTCAGTAATAGATTGATCATTTGAAGAGGCATATACAAAACCCAAGTGCATTAATCTAGTTGTAATGAAATTTTTTGTTATTTGGCGATGCTTGCTGGGGTTATGTTTCTTTTGTTTGTTGTGATTGTTCTACTTTTCACGCAAGGGGACATAAAAAATTAAGGTTTGGATCTCCTGAGAGAATGATTTAGAAGGTTTAATTTTTTTTTGGAAAAAAAAAGAAAATCTGGTATTCAATAGCAGCAATAGAGGCTGTCAATAAATATAGATTGATACGAAACTGAATTTAAATCCAATATAACACCTATGGATACACAAGAAATGTATCGAATTGATTTCTTTTCAAGTGATTCTTCCCCCCTTTATTAATTTTTCAAGTATTTTCTATTTTATCATTAATATTTAATGTGGAATGTATTCACTTAATGGTTGATTAAATGTCTTCAGCATATCATTCATTTGACTAGTCGTCCCACTCGTTGAACAGACAAAATTAAGCATCGAAATGTCATCAAATGAAATAAATATTAAGTGATGTAAAGCCTCAAGGCAATCAACGTGACAATTATTAAAATAGATACGTCCTTTTGAATAGAATAGGTGAAGAAATCTCATTGTACTCTTATACTACACATTCCAATTTATTAATGTCTCCTGCCCACTCACTTGTGTCCTTTTTATATCTAATTTTTCAAAGAACTCCATGTGTCCTTTCATAGATTTTTCATTTTTAACTTTATGCTATCTTTAATTCAGCCAGTGGGAAAAATTAAATATCCCATTTATTAATGTATGCCAAAATATATTTTTTTGAATTATTAATATTTTAAATTTCTTATAATATTCTAAAAATTATTATCAATCTAATAAACTAATACCCTAATTTAACACTTTTGAATTTTTATAACTCTTGATTTTAATTAAAAAAAGAGAGTTGATTTAGGTGTTACTTTTTTATTAATACATTTATTAAGATGTCTAATAAACAAAAAAATGTAAATTAAAATTAAATCATCAATACAAGAGAAAATATTGGTATCAATTATCAAATAAAATGATCGACTTCCTCTCTACTTCTCTCGAGCACACTTGTTACTTTAGTTTTTGTGTTATTTTATAATTAATAAAACATTTTCATCTTTGATATCAAATGTTATTCTATCTTTTAAAATTTTAATTTAAGTTTTTAATAAATTATAATCATATACTCTTTTTTAATTTGAATGATAAAATTATATTAAAAATTAGAAAAAAAAATTCATTTATATACCTCATGTTTTATTGAGAAAATAAATTGATTGGTAATTTTTTTTTGTTTTAAAATAAATTTGTCTACAATAACATACAAAAATTTATACTTTTTTTTTATAACTTGGTCAACAATAATCTCATATATATTTCTTTAAAATAAAAAATAAAATATAAAATTTTAAATAAATAACATAAAATTTAAAATACATAACATAATAAATTTAAAATAATAAATATAAAAATTAAATTTATCTTATATTACTAAGCCCTTAATCATATTTGTAGTAATTAAAAGTAAATCTTGGGAAGTGGGTCGAGAATAGAAGGCAGGAAAGGTGGATGTGCTGTTTGGTGAGCAAGCACCGCAGGCCATTATTCAACAAAGAAAATGGATTTGCCTGAGTTTTCAATGTCGATCATTACACCCCACACCTGATACAAATTTCAATCTATTATCTCACTGCGTGTACGTTAACTCATTGCCCAGTGCATGCTACCGCCGTTCACAGGCTTAGTGGTGATCCTGAAATAACTAAATTTTTAAGAATTTAATTTAAAATTAAGATCTTCATCTTAAAACTCTGTTATTTATTTTGGCTCAATATTAAGTTGGGTAAGAGTTAAATTTTAGAAACTTACTTGATTGTTCATTTACATTACATAAACCATTATGTATTGAATTTTTCCCATCACAAATACAAGAGTAAACAGATTAATATTAATTAAAGAGTACTTGCGTCTCTCTCCCTCTCGCTGTCTAGCTTTCTCTTATTATGGCTGCAAACAGTTTGGGACCATGAATGGGTGGAAGGGAGCCTCGACAGCCATATTTACCGGAAAAGAATAATAAGAAAATTTGGTTTGATATTGGTGGTTATGGGTGCAGTAAATAAAGTCTATTATGATAGAATCTGAATGGGCCAGTTAGGAAGTTGTATGATAATTGTTCAAATAAATGTTCACCTTACTCCCCATTACCTACAATTTTATATAATAACGATAGTTGAAAGCGAGACACCAACTCTCTTTACTGCAATGACAAGCTATTTTAATGAATCAACAACTAAGTTTCTAATACTAATTCTATAAGAATAAATGTACGTGTTATGCAGCAGCTACTTGGGAACGTCTATCATAACTTAACTTTTGATTTGCAAACGGAATCAACACTTTTTTTTTGAACAAAGACAGAGATGTCACAAGTGCTATGACTCGTCGCTTTCCTTTTGATATATTTTAGAATACAAACTTTCCCATGCAAAGTTGTAGTTGAAGTAAAATTCAAAACCCCACTAAAGAAATCACCCAGAAAGTTTGAATTTGATACCAACTTATCTGCAAATACAGTAATTGATGTGTTTATGCTATGCTTCCGTCGGGCTGGAATTTTGTCGTCTTCAATTGGTGCTTCGGCTACTACGGTGCCGCGGTAGCTAACATAAGCTGTGCTGTTCTGGTGTTTGAAGCTACCGTAATTTGGATTATCAACAAGAAGAAGAAGCCCCAATGTCACATTCAACTCTATAATTGGAAAAACCAACACATTGATTTTTTCCAGGGTAACAATTTTAGTAGTAATCTTGGGATCTTTAGGTTTAAACAAGGTGAGAAACAAGACAATTAACCCAGTCAAGAGAGTAATAAGAAAGATGGCAGTAACACCACAACAAATTTTCAGGCATTTGCGGGAACTCTTACTATTTGCCATGATGTTTTTTCCTTAATTGAAAGCTTGCGTATGTGGGGTTAGATAGCTCTTTGCAGGGTGAAACAATATGGAGAAAGAATGTTTTGGTTTGGCTGGCATGTTAATTAGAACTTCAGAAGTTGTCTTTTTAAATATTTGTAGCACAAACGGAACATAAGAATGTGTGTTTGGCTGGCATTACATTAGAATATCATAAATGTCTTATCAGGTCGTCTAATGGAGATTATTTCAAGAGGGAGATACAAGCAATGGAAAGAGTTTCGGAATTGATTATGAAATCAAATCAATCATTTGACATTAGCAATGCATACATGTATTGATATATTGTAGGCTTTTCATCTTGTACCAAAATGTCGAGATGGCCATTCTGCTGCCGGAAGCACAAGGTCCAATGTCGTATGTACCGCTTTAAAACATAAATCTCCTATTTGACAAGGTTTTTCCGAAGTCACCAACAAAATATGACAATAATTGATGTTCATTCCAATGTCCATATGTTCAAAATGGTCTCCTAACAAGGTATCAGAAGCCTCAAACTTAGGAAGTTTATGAGACATGCACAGTGCTGGCTGTAGGGATTGAACAAGTATGCTGGGTCAAGAACATGTTTTAAGGCCCTACCTATAATTTAACTTTTATTCCCATACATTTTTCTTTTATGATTGGAAATGTAGCGTTGGGAAAACGGGTAGGCTAATGTTATTTGGATCCTATATACTCTAAAAAAGATAAGTTTTGTCTTAATTGTTGCTGGCTAGTTTATAACTTGAGACTGACTCAGTCAATAACGAGCCTGCACCTTGGCCTACTCCTACTCTCGCTTTTGTTGCTGGATCCAGAAAATCAAAATGAATTTTCCCGTTGCCTTTCTAGAAATGCAGAAGAAAATAAAGTATTTTCATATTGTGGGTGTTAAAAATGAACTGGATTTTATTTTCAAGACATAAAAGGCAGTTTTTGTATGTAGTTGAACTTGGACTGAATCATTTTCATCTACTAAAGCATGAACAACAAAACAAAAGACAGTGCTAACTATTCGAAAACTTTATTTGATAAGCAAGAAGACAACTAGTGTGGGGACAACTACTTGTAGGAAATTTACATGATTCCGGTTTCCATTGGCAATTGGTAACCTTGTCGGAAGCGAGCATTCTTCTCCATTGAGCAACACTTCTGTTGGAAACCCATCTCCTGCTGCTACACGGATGTTTGGTGTTCTCTTCTTCGAGAAAGAAACAACAGACTATTGCTTTCCGGGTACCTTTGTGTCTTTTTCATTTGTCTGTCCAATCAAATCATTTAGTCCCTCTAATCCCTGGAAGAATATTGTGTTGTTGAGTTTACGAAGAAATGTTCCATTGAAAGAGTAAAACTTCTCGTATCCAATGGAAAATTTCTTCAACTGAACTGCCGTGAACCAGTCCTCAAAGTTCTTTTCTTCCCAATTGAATAGGGTTACTCTAGCTGTCCATCCCATCTTGTAGTCTGTCGAGACGTGCCAGTTTATTGTAACCCCACAATTATCTCCGCAAGGCAATGGTTTCGGAACATGAAAGTGTTTCAAACTTGCCCGTGCTCTGGCTTTTGATGTTCTGTTTTCGAAGGGAACAAGAAGAGCTTCTGCAGGCAGAAGCATTGCTGGGGCTTCCGGGTTGCATTTTGTTGTGTCAGCACAGCCACAAGAACAGGTTTTGCAAGGTATAACAGATTCATTATAATATGCAGAGAAGGAAACGCAACATCTAGCCTTCCTTTTTGCTGGCTTTGTGATGTTGCAAACAACTTGCCAGCTTGCAATTGCTGAAGCTACAGCACGAAGCCCATTAGGGTCAGGAAATTTTTTTGCATCAACCCTTATTGGCTGTCCACATTTATAATCTGGATTAAGAGCGCCAACAATTTTGCATTTTTCAGGTGGGTAAAAAGCTGTTTTGTTCAAATCAGGTGGAAGTTTGAACACTTGCACTTGAAACACTTACTTTGATTGACTCGGATCCATGGTTGTCGGCAACAGGCTGCCATTTCTGCGACAATGTGGTATCCTTCCAACTTGTGTATCACTTGCTTTTTCTCGAGGCAAATCAGAAATGGTTGGCCATTTCTTGGTAATACTGGCCAGCATCACCGTAGATACAACCTGTATAGTCTATGTTTCTGGTGAAACTCCTTTCATTGAGTAAATAAATTCCCCTCTCATCCACTCCCACGTTAAATTCCAATGATCAAGACGTCCTAAAAGGTTTTTGTTCTCCAGTGTCACCTCAGCAAGATAATTATTGCCGTAGGACTGCATAACACCGTAGGAGATAGAAAGATCACCATTTTGCCGCGGCAAAATCTTAGTTTTTAAAGTTTTGGCCTTAAGTTTTGGATTCTTTTTGCGGCAGATGTGCATTGAGGTCTCTGCGGATGAAAATACAACAAAATTTGGAGTACAAGGAGGATAAAGAATTCAATTGGATAGGCAAAAAAGACTCACTCTGACGAGTTGGCGATGGACACTTGTACCCATCATTAACAAGCTTTATCGTTTTAGGCATCGGAATCCGGGCGGTTTGATACCGAACATAGTGCCACTCAATTGAATTTGCGCCTGCATTTGGGCAAAATCGTTTACTGTATCAATTGATGTTTTTAAATCTGCTTGAGGACTGCCAGAAAGAAAAGTACCATTTCCAACATGAGCTGGGAAAGCATCACCATCTATCGAAACTGCTCCACCTGCAGAAACAAGTATCTCTTTGTACTGAAATCCTATATATATCTTCCATGCTTTGAGTTCATCTGTGCCAGTGTTTAATACCGTCGCTGTAGAATTAAACGCCCACGATTGAGCTGTTGCATTCTTCAAACGAGGATATTCTTTCGTTCAAGAAAGAAATTCATAGGACCCATAGATCCCATTTCAGTTTTCTACAGCTGGAGGTGGGGCAGCTGGTTCCTGATTGTCACTATCATCATCATAATCTTGACCAACACAAATATGAATTCTCAAAGAAAACATTATTAGTATGAATCTCAGCACTTTGCATAACAATTTCATGTCTTACAATTGAGATGAACGTGAAGATATTAAAACAAAAATGAAAGATACAACATGGGTTATCTTACTTTTCAACTGGGAAAAAGTTATTAAAATATTAATGATTAATTTTGAAGAAAACTGGTTTGGCTGAACAATTTTTTTTGGATTACAGAGAGCATATGCTAGACATTAGAGGGAGAGAGAGTGATTGACAAAACTGCAATGGAGAAATGGTAAGACTGGAAGTAGAAGTTACAGATGGAGAATAAGTCTAGCTGAAATCTCAACCTCTAACTTAGCGTTGTAAATGGCGGGGCAAGCAGCAATTGACGGTCTCTAAAATTTTTGCAATACCGTGGTACATACAAGAGAATGACAGCAATGTCCTTGCTTCACTGTTTCAGGTGCATAAATTCCAGCGATCCTCTGTTATTTCACTCTGCTCTGCTTAATCAACAGTTTCCTGGTGTTCATTTTTTAATTCCATTAATTTTTGGATCATCAACCTAACTCGTGAGGTTTACATGTCATATGTGTGTCATCAACCAAGCAGAATGAAAATTAAAACTTCGAATTTGAAGGGTCTGACTAGCCTACTTTGTGCTCATTGCTATCCAACTATTCTTATCATTGAAAAAGTTTTATGGAATGAAAGTACTTGAATTAGCTCATCTCCCTCGTTTCATTATTGAGAAACCAATCAAAAAACATTGTTATGAAAGAGTTCAACAAATGAATATAGTTTAGTCCTCACCTGATCTAAACATCTCTGGAATCTCCGATTGTTGATTATCAAATAAGAATGTAAAAACAATTTTAACCGTACACTATAAATGATGAACACGTGACACAAGATCTTTATCATTGTTTGTCCAGTGGTAGCTATTTTGGTACCCTGAATCTTTGATACACATGTACAAAACTAGTACTCAGAGATTCAACAAGCCAGTGAGCATATTGCAAACATGCGCAAATAATCTCAGATTCCAGCAAATCTAGGATAATACCACATTGAGTATTGATCAGAATTTTGGGATTTAATCATCAAAATAGATTTAATAACCTTGAAATGGTTTAAAAGATTGGAAACTGCAAAGACAGTAGTTTCACTGCAGAGATCTTGCAAACATGTGTGGTTTCAAGCATCATACATAGCTTTCTATTCTCTCTTATGCAAAAAGTGTCAATGGACAGAGAACCAGAGATGGTACCAACATACACACATCTAGATATGGTAAAAAATGTTCAAGAATTTGAAACAGCAATTTATATATGAACTGCACATTCTAGCATTACAAATTAAATTTTCAAAGCTGTCGATAAACATTCTAAATCAGAGATCACTTGCAGGAGTTGAATACGCATTCCCTGAATAATCTTGTTCAATTCAATAAATTGAATTATGAAAACTATCCACTAGCAGAACAATCCACATTTCTGAAAAAATAAAAACTTGCATCTACCTAAATTAGTGTCACTCTGATGCAACAATTGTTCCTTTCTTCCTTGACATCTGCTTCCCCCAGCTAATTTCATTTCTTCCTTCACTAAATTTACACAATTTGTGTACACAATTTCAACATCTGCATTCTTGCCTTCAACATATTATGCACTAAAAGGGGGCTCTTGTAGTATTTACTATGCACATTGGTAGTTCACCGGATTTCTGCAACAAAAACCTTAAAATCGTACACAATTTTATACTTGGAGGTTTGATACCTCCATTTCATTGTATGTAGCCTTTGACTTTGCTGGTCTTGAGGATCTTGTTGAGGATGATTTGGGAGAGTTAGTTGATGCCTTCTTTTTCCTTTTGTACTTCTTGGGAATATTTGGAAGATCTGTGGATGGAATGTCTTTAAACATATCTGGTTGTCGTCCCGTTGATTGTTCAAAATCTGTTGGAACATAGTAAAAGACCATTAATGTATTTAATTTTTGCAATGTGTACAGTACGTAAAAGTAATACCATAAAAGAATGAACTGGCATCTCAAAGATTAAGTTAAATTTATCAGAAGACAATGTACATAACTTGTTCATTTGACATTGCTGAATAATCCTCCGTATAGCCCAGAAAACTTCTGTAGTGCATACATCTATCTTTGCTAGACATGTTAATAGACATCATCACTAGGCATTCCTGCCAAGGGCTTCAAGAGTTTCTGATTCCTTGTTAAGTTCAGACTTCTGAACAAGGACTCTTTTCACTTCTAAAGTTGATATCACTCTTAAACTAAGAAGAATTATTAATGTAAACCCAGTCCATGTAGTAATTGATTACTGCTTGAGCATCTCATTACAATATTAGATTTAATACACATGAAATTTGAATTGATCTAGTCTCCAACAATACCAATCACATTCTCCCACATATATGTTCTTGAATAGACCTCAAAAATGTCTTTAGTTAAGGCCATGAACCCATAGATTCCCCATTGTAATATAGAAATGTTGCCCCGTGACAGAACAGCCAAACTCAATGGCTGAAAAGAATCTTACTTTATCATTCCTCGCTGAAATGGCTTCATCTAATCAAATGATAACAATAATATAATCCCCTCAGTCTCTAACCCGTGAAGAATGGTCTGTTGCTTTTGTCTGAGCATAAATTCTCCACATTCCACATGGTATTAGTCTATTATACTTGTTTATGCAAAGATTAAGATGAATAAAAATAATCCCTACTATATTGTCTATCCTCTGCATGAATTGTCTACTATCTTTTTATATATAATTAATTTTATATTCTATCTACAAGCCTTTAATACAAATTTTGAAGGAAAAAGAAATTGAGAGCAAAAACATGCCTTGCGATGACCATGTGGAGATAGCCATTGAATTGGGATCCATTGGGTTGCCAATTGAAGATGAAAAATCAGGCGCTGACTTGAAATCATTCATCTGCAATTACCAGGATTACCAACCCAAAATAAACAACACAAAATTTTAGGGTTAAATGAACAACTCAGAAACCGCACAGCTCTAATTAATTAATAGCAAACCAAAATGAGGACTACATACCCAACTGGGGGCAGTCCCAGATTGTCCATCCGAACCTATGTGTGCCACATGTTTAACATCCGTTGGGTACCCAATTTGTATCTCTCTCTCCTTCACAACTATAACAAATATCATTTGGCCATTTACCCCCAAACCATCAAGAGACATATAAAATTAATGCATAAAGATGTACATCGAGAGAGCAGACTTGCTTACCAAAGATTTGAGAAATGTATTTGAAGCTTTTGCAAATCCCTTTCATTTTGGTGGCCATGGTAGAGACCGGAAACACAAATATAATGCGAGAAAGAAACAAACAATGGCGAAGGAAACAGCAATGAAACGTGCAGAGTCGGTGGTTTTGCCTGACAGAAGAAAGCAGACAACCCTGTACTTAGTTGGGGATATAAACAAAAAACAAAAAGACAAGAAGATTCCTGCGTATCATATAAGACTAGTTACACGTGATTCAGAAACTATTTACCCGTGAAACGAGAATGGCGTCGATATCTAATTACCTATCCTGGATTTAATTAGAAAGAAAATTCAACAAACCCATTCGTGAAAATATCTACCTGAACCAAAAGGAAATGATGGTACAAAGATTCAAGCGAGAAACAACTTCTTCTCCAGCTCCTCCCAGAAGCACTTTTGCATGGCTGTTTTCTCCACCATTCTAGAGCCAAACTTGATGAACAAATTGACATGCGAAGCAAAGCAGCCACTTTAACAGGAATGGAATCCCATTGAATCCCAAAAGGAGAGAAATAAAAGGAAACAGGCAGAAGGAGAAACGGTGAGATATACGAGGTGATATATAGATAATGTATCCACGAAGATAAATGAACCAGTGAGGACAAGAATAAGAATATCAAGACGAGGCAAAGACAAAGTGGGGAGCCATGAAAATCAAAATGAGAAGTTCCTAAAGTAAGGCTATAAGAGACAAGACAAAAGACGAGATGAATTTGAGTTCGTTGAAAGCTGTAGTCATCGTCGTTGTTGTTGATTCGGAATATTGTGACACAATAAGTACGTAATTGTAAATTGCCGAGGTGGGTCGCAGCCGGGGGCGCTTTATCGTTGAGAGCGAGGAAACCGCGGGGTTCAGGTTCTCTTTATGTGTTATTACTTAACGCTCCTCTCCTCTCTAAATAAAATCCAAGATTTCTCCTAAAATGCGAGCAAATTATTTAATCAGAGGACAGAGAAAATAACCATTAAAGAGACTTAATACCATAATTATGTTTTTGCTTTCTACTCCTTTTAAGTATAACTCGACACTTGTTTCCATGAATTTAATTGTGAAATTAGACATTAATTGTAATTAAACAGTTAATTATCACCATATCAGCTAATGATTATTGAGGCTACTCATTATTAATATTATTTCGCCCTAATTTAAGGTTAACAGAGTGGTTATGCTTAGCTATATTGAAATTTTGACCAGTTAAGTTCCTTAAAAATATACAAGCGTTTCTTTAAAGGATAACTTGTTATTTAATGCAATTTGTTAAGCCAGCAATATTTTTGGGTGCGTTGGCCGGCATTGATTCGTGCTGCCCACATGGATAATCATAAATTTGATTATTTCTGATCATATGATATGAATTGGCAATGGTTCTTATAATTTCTGGTTTGCAAATCCTTTGAAATCTAATTCCTGTGCTTCCCTGGCAAATCCCACAAAATGGTTTGTGGGTTTTGGTGGTTGTAGCCACGTTCTTGAGCAGCTGTTTCTTGGAATGAAACATTGTGCTGATCACCTTGAGACAGCACAGGATTTCGTAGCTTACTCAACTCTTTGGCTTGCAGCATAATTATTTGGCTTGCAGCATAATTATTTATTGATAATGTCATTGTTGAGCAGAAACTGTTTCCAATTCAATGAAAGTCAATGTTGGTTCTGGGTGGTTGACATTGCAATTAAATATAAAATTTCAGTTGCAAATGCAAGACAAAAAGTAGAGATATTTCAATGAAATTAGGTGACATGTTTAACGATTTCTAGTTTTGCATTTTCTCTTTTATTGATAACTGAAATTGTTGCCATGGATATAACAAAAAGGATTAACATAAAACAACTCAGAAACCACTTCGCGAAAGATGAAACAGCCATAATTAGAAGCTGAAGTTAGGCTCAGACTTGAGAGTTCCTCGGGACAAGCAACTCCAGTTGATTTCAGCCATGTCCCTCTCGCTATAAGCTCAGGCTACTGAAAATTGTTTGGCTTCTGAAACATACATACAAAGAAGAAATATATATTACTGTTGGATTAATTTGGTTTACTACTTAAACTAAATCATTTATTATAATACCTTGTATCATATTAGGTTTCAACCATCACTATACAAGCTTTCTTGATTGTAAAACTCTACCTAGACTAGAGGTCCTATCCTATCTTGTTTTCAACAGCTGCTGGACATTCTGTTTGTGTATCCTTCTAGGACTAGGAATCTCAATGTGTATCCATCTGCCTATAGAATTCTTCTTGGCCATGAGTATCCCATTGCTACTGGAACTCATCATGCGCGTCCTGCTGCTGCTGGAATTCTTCTTGCCTTAGACATCCTTCTTTAGCTAGAACTTCTCCATGCGTGTCCAACTGTGGCTGGAGTCCTTCTCAGCTTAGATGTCCTTGTTCAATTTGAACAAGGCCAGATTTTGGCTGGGCTTCACTGCTGGGCTAGATGCATGCCGTGTCCAAGCTTGTTGTGCACACGTTCTAGCCCGTAGCTGCCTGTTGGGGTCTCGATTTTTTCCCCAACTTTTCTACACCTTAGGGGTCAGCACGCCTACTGAAATCCTTCCTAACTTATTGTCCCGTTTGATTCTTGAGTTCCTTTCTTATTTTATATCCCCTAAGCTGTCCTTCGGGTTAACTAATATATATAAAGATATGTTGGATAGGCAAGTTATCTCAAGACAACTCTTAAAAGATAACCGAAATATAAATAAGAATAGAAGCAAGAATGCTTACCTTTGATTCTTGATTAATGAATGAGAAAATAACAAAATTCGTAGCTTATGAGCTCCTCACAAATAATGGGCTGTATTTATAGTCCTAAGACAGCCTTATCCTAATTTAACTAGTACTTAGGTTCCTTATCCACTTAGGATATGTTTTCCTAAGTCAACAAGCTTTTCTAAGTCAAATAAAATATTATCAAGATAGACCATATCCTTTGTGTTCTAATCCTACTAGGATTCTTGGTCTTTCTTGAATTCCTACCTAGACTAGAATTTCTACTTTATCTTGTTTTCTACAGCAGCTAGACTTCCTCTTGGCTTATCCTTCTAGGACTAGGACTTTGAATGCATATCCTTCTGCCCTTAGAATTCTTCTTGTCGCGACTATCCTATTGCTACTGGAACTCATCATGAGTGTCCTACATTAATTACGATTAAGTCAAATATTGGTTGGGACTTCACTGCTGGGCTGCATACTTTCTGTTGCCACTCTTGTTATGCACATTTTCTGGGCCATGCTCTCCTTTGCTGCCCCATTTTCTGCCCATTGCTTTTCCTGTATAATTAGGTTCTCAACACTGCCTCTCTTGTTGCTTGGCGCCTCTCTTGCATCCTCCTATGCTGCTCGCACTCCCTTTTGCCTCCTAAGTTCCTCAACATGAATGTGCCTCATGCCTCTGCTGCACCTGCAGGGATGTTCCTGTCACTCTAGGATGTTCATCTCATGCACTGCCAAATGTGGTGGACGCCTATGCCAAGCTTGCAGGGATATTCCAATCACTCTTGGAAGTTCATGCCATGCACTTCCAATGCACCTGAAGCTTCTGCCGCACCAGCGTGGATATTTTTGTCACTCCTGAAAGTTTGTTCCGTGCATTGGCAAACGCACTTGATGCTACTGTCACTCTCAAAATTTTGTTCCACAAACTGCCAAATGTGCGTGATGGCTCTGCCATGCCCGTGGGTTTTTTTGTCACTCCCAGAAGTTCATCCCATGCATGGCTCAATGTGTCTGACGCCGTTGCCATGCCCGCTGCGATAAGCTGGTTGCTCCTGGCGTTTGGTACCGCACACTGCCAAACGTGCCTGATGCATCTTTTGCTCCCATAGGGATGTTCCGGTCGCTCCCAGATGTTCATCCCTAGCACTATCAAATGCGGCCAATGCTTCTGTCATGCCTGCAGGGATATTTCGGTTCATCCTGGAAGTTCGTACCGTCCACTACCTAATTTGCTGGAAGCCTCGGCTGTGCCAGGGGGGATGTTCCAATACCTCTCGGAAGTTCTCCCACGCACTGCAGATCGTGCTCGAGGCTTCTGCCGCATGTACAGGGATGTTTCAATCATTCCCAAAAGTTCGTTCCGCACTCTACCCAATGCACCAGAAGCGCCTGCCATGCCCGAGGGGATGTTCCGGTAGCTCTCGAAAGTTCATCCTGCACGCTGCTGAATGCGCCTGACATCTCTGCCATGCCCATAGGGATGTTCAGGTTACTCCCAGAAGTACGTCCCATGCACAGCCAAATGTGCTTGGCATAGGTGTTGTGCCCGCGGGGTTGTTCCTGTGCTCTCCGAAGTTCATTCCATACACTGCCTAACGTGCTCGATGCCTCTGCTGTACCCATGGTGATGTTCCGATCACTCCCAAAAGTTCGTCTTGTGCACTGCCCAATGCGCCTGATGCCACTGCCATGCCAGCCAGGTTGTTCCGGTTGCTCCGGAAGTTCATCTCATGCACTGCAAAATAGCTTGATGCCGCCACCGTGCTCTGCGGCAATGTTCTGGTTGCTTGTGGCAGTTTCTTCCCATGCATAGCCCAATGTGTCTGAAGACTCTGCCGTGCCTGCAGGGATGTTCCAATGGCTCAAGGAAGCTCTTCCCATGCACTGCCCAATGTGTCCGACGTCACTGCCATGCCCGCAGGGGATGTTCCAGTCGCTCCCGAATGCTCGTCCTAGGCACTACCGAACATATGCGATGCCAGTGCTGCGCCCATAGGAAGGTTTCGATCACTCCAGGATATTCGTCTTGTTTACTTCCCAATGCGCTTGAAGCATCTGCCGTGCCTACATGGATGTTCCAGTTGATTGTAGAAGTTTGTCCCGCAAACTGACGAACGTGCCCTAACCCCGCTGCAGTGCTTGTGGGAATGTTCTGGTTGCTCCCAGAAGTTTGTACTGTGGACTGCCTAATGCATCTGATGCCTCTGCCGCGCCTGCGGGGATGTTCTAGTCGCTCACTGAAGTTTGTTCCATGCACTGCCGAATGTGCCTGACGCCTCTGCTGCACCTGCAGGTTTGTTTCGGTCGCTCCCGGCAGTTCATCCCACACACCGCCAAACGTGCCTCAACGCCTCTGCCGTGCCTGTAGGGATATTCTGGTTGATGCTGGAAGTTCGTACCACGCACTACCTAACGCACTGGAAGCCTCTGCCGTGCTAGGGGGGGATGTTCCAATACCTCTCAGAAGTTCATCCCACGCACTGCAGATCGTGCTCGAGGCCTCTTCTAAATGCGTGGGGAAGTTCCAATTGCTCCTAGAAGTTCGTCCTGTGCTCCGTCCAATGTGCTGGAAGCGCCTTCCACGCCCAGTGGGGTGTTCCCGTAGCTCCTGAAAGTTCATCCTGCGTGCTGTTGAACACGCCGACGTGTTTGCCATGCCCATAGGGATGTTTATGTCACTCCCGTGCACAGCTGAATGCACCCGATGTAGCTGCCGTGCCTGTGGGGTTGTTCCTATCGGTCTCCGAAGTTTGTCCCGCACACTGCCTAACATGCTCGATGCCTCTGCCGCATCCGTGGTGATGTTCTGGTCACTCCTAGAAGTTTCTCCTGCACACTGCCCAATGCACCTGACGCCAATGCCACGCCGGCGAGGTTTTCCGGTTGCCCCCGGAAGTTTGTCCCGCACATTGCAAAATAGCCCGACGACGCCGCATTGCCTGCAGCAATGTTCTGGTCGCTGGTGGCAGTTTGTCCTGTTCACAGCCCAACATGCCTGAAGACTCTACCACGCCTGTGGGGATGTTCAGGTGGCTCCAGGAAGTTCATCCCATGCACTGCCCAATGTGTTTGACGTCATTCCATGCCTGAGGGGATGTTCCGGTTGCTCATGAATGCTTGTCCCATGCACTAGCAAACGTATCCGATGCCGGTGCTGTGCCATAGAAATGTTTCTATCACTCCAGGATATTTGTCTTGTGCACTTCCCAATGCACCCGAAGCATCTGTTGTGCTTGCGTGGATGTTCCAGTCGGTCCTGGAAGTTCATCTCGCACACTTAAGAATGTGCCCAACGCTGCTGTAGTGCTTGCGGGAATGTTCTGATCGCTCCCAGAAGTTAATCCTGTGCACTGCCTAAGGCACCTTACGCCTTTGCCGCACCTGTGGGGATGTTCTCGTTGCTGCTATAAGTTTGTTCCATGCACTGCTGAATGTGCCTGATGCCCCTGCCGCACTCGCGGGTTTGTTCTGGTCACTGCCAAACGTGCATCAAGTCTCTGCCGCTCCTGCTGGGATGTTCTCGTTGCTGCTATAAGTTCGTCCTATGCATTGCTGAACGTTTCCGACACCGCGGCCATGCCCATGGGGATGTTCCAATCGCACGCAGAAGTTCGTCCCCCGCACTGCACAACATTCCCAAAGCCCCTATAATGCCTGCAGGGATGTTTCGGTCGTTCCGGAAAATTTGTCTTACACACTGCTGAACATTCCCGATGCCACTGCCGTGCCCGCTGGAATGTTCTGGTCACTCCTGAAAGTTCATCCCATGGACTGTCTGATGCGGTCGATGCCTTTGGTAACCCTGCATAGATTTTTCAATTGCTCCAAGAAGTTCATCCTACGCATTGCCGAATGTGCCCAACACCTCGCAAGGTTACCAGAACATTCCAGGGGTTATCAGAACAACAGAACATCCTCGCAGGTGTGGCAGAGGCATCGGCCGTGTTCGGCCATTCATGAGATGAACTTCTAGGAGCGACTGGAACATCCCCGTGGGCGCAGCATCGGCATTGGGTGCCTTGGCAGTGCAACTGATGAACTTCTAGGAGTGACCAGAACATATCTATTAGCACGGCAGCAGCATCGGACATGTTTGGCATTGCACGGGACGAACTACTAGAAGCTACTGGAACATCCCTGCAGGCATGGCAAAGGCATTGGGCTGTTCAACAGTGTGTGGAACAAACTTTCAGGAGCTACTAGAACATGTCCCAGATGTGGCAGAGGCTTCCGACATGTTGGGCAGTGCACAGGGTGAACTTCTAGTATCAACCAGAACATCCTTGTGTGTGCACCAGCAGCATCTGGTGCATCCGGCAGTGCATGGGAGGAACTTCTGGGATTGACCAAAACATCCATGCGGGCACGGCAGATTTGTTAGGCGCATTTGGCAGTGCACGGGAGAAACTTCTGGGCATGAACAGAACATCCCCGCGGGCGTGGCAGTGACATCGAACATGTTCTGCAGTGTGGGGGATGAACTTCTGAGAGTGACCAGAACATCCCTGCGAACGTTGCACAGGCTTTGGGTGCATTGACCAGTGCACGAGACAAACTTCTGGGAGTGGCAAGAACATCCCTGTGGGCATGGCAGAGGCATCAGCCGCATTCGGCAGTGTACAGGGACGAACTTCCAGCAGCAACCTGAACATCACCGCGGGCGTGGCAGCGTGTTGAAAACCTAAGTATGCAGGAAAGGCAATGGGCAGCACATGGGGCAGCAAAGGAGAGCATGGACCAGAAAATGTGCACAACAAGCCTGCCAACAGCAAGTGTGAAGCCACTGCCATGCCCACAAGGAGTGACTGAAACATCCTTGTGGGCATGGCAGTGGCTTCAGGTGCATTGAGCAGTGCATGGGATGAACTTTGGGAGTGACCGAAAAAATCCAACCAGGCTTGGCAGATGCATTAGATCCGTTTGATAGTGGTCAGGACGAATTTTTGGGTGTGGCCAGAACATGTCTGCAAATGTGGCAGAGGCTTAGGGCACGTTAAGCAGTGTGTAGGGTGAACTTCTAGGAGAGACCAGAAAATCCCAGCTCAACAGGAGCATCGGACACATTCGTCAGTGGTCAAGACGAACTTCCAAGATCGACCGGAACATCCATGCAGTCGAGACAGATGAGTCAGGCTCTTTCAGCAGTGCGTGGGATGAACATCCAGGAGCAACGGGAACATCCCTGCAGGCATGGCAGCAGCATGGGGTACATTCAGCAGTGCATGAGACAAACTTCTAGGAGCAACCGAAACATCCCTACGGCTGCAACAGAGGCATCGAGCACGTTTGGCGATGCTCAGGACAAATTTTTAGGAGCGACCAAAACATCCCTGCGGGTGCGGCAGTGGCTTTGGGTGCATTGGCCAGTGCATGGGACAAACTTCGGGAGCGACTATAAAATCCAACCGGGCTTGGCAGAGGCATCAGACATGTTTGGCAGTGGTCGGGATGAACTCTAGGAGTGGCTGGAACATACCTGCAGATGCGGCAGAGGTTTGAGGCACATTGGGCAGTGCATGGGGCAAACTTCCAGGAGAGACTGGAAAATTCTAGCAAGCTCAACAGAGGCATCGGACACATTTAGCATTGCTTAGGACAAACTTACAAGAGTGACCAAAACATCCATGCAGCCACAACAGACGCGTTGGGTGCTTTCACCAGTGCGCGGGATGAATTTCCTGGAGTGACTGGATCATACCTGCGGGCACAACAGCAGCATTGGGCACATTCGAAAGTGCACAGATTGAACTTCTGGGAGCAACCAGAACATCCCCGTAGGCATGGCAGAGAACATCCCCGTAGGCATGGCAGAGGCTTCGGGCATGTTGAACAGTGCACATGATGATCTTTCGGAAGTGACCAGAACATCCCCACAAGCACGGTTGAGGTGTCGGACATGTTTGGCTGTGTATGGAACAAACTTCGGGGAGAAACCAGAACATTGCTGTGGGTGCGGTAGCGGCGTCAAGCGCAACAGCGGCATCGAGCACATTCAGCAGTGCATGGGATGCACTTCCGGGAGCAACCAGAAAATCCCTACAGGTGTGGCAGCGGTGTCATGCGCATTTGACAGTGCACATGACGAACTTTCAGGAGCGATTGGAACATCACTGCAGGCATGGCAGAGGCATTGTGCGCGTTCGGCAGTGCGTGGGAAAAACTTTGTGGAGCAATGGGAAAAAATCTGCGCCCATGGCTGCAATGTTGGGCGCATTCAGCAGTGCATGGGACAAACGTCCAGGAGCAAGTAGAACATCCCTGCGGGTGCGGCAGTGGTTTAAGGCGTGTTCGGCAGTGTGCGGGACAAACTCTAGGGAGTGACTGGAACATGCTTGCAAGTGTGGCTGCAGTGCCAGACGTGTTCGGCAGTGTGTGCGATGAACTTCTGGGAGCAACTGGAACATCCCTATGGGTGCGGCAGAGACGTTGTGCTCGTTCAGCAGTGTGCAGGACAAACTTTCTGGAGCAACGGGAGAAGGCCGGCATGCTCGGCTCCAATGTTGGGTGCATTCGACAGTGCGTGGGGCAAACTCCAAGGAGTGACTGGAACATGCTCGCTAGCGCGGCAATAGCATCAGGTGCATTCGGCAGTGCATGGGAGAAACTTCTGGGAGCGACCGGAACATTCCTAGGAGTGCAGCAGAGGCATCGAGCTTGTTCAACAGTTCACGGGACGAACTTCTGGGTGCTACTATAATATCTTCCCGGGCGCAGCAGAGGCTTTTGGCACATTAGGCAGTAAGCGGGACGATTTTCCAAGAGTGACCGAAATATCCCTGCGGGCGTGGCTGCAGTGTTGGCATCGTTCGACATTGCATGGGACAAACTTCGGGAGCGACTGGAACATCCATGCAGGCGCTGCACCGGAAGTTCATCCCACACACTGGTGAATGTGCCCAACCCACTCCCTCTCCGGCGGGGATGTTCTAGTCACTCCCAGAAGGTTGTACTGTACACTGTTGAATGCAAATGATGCCGCTGCCGTGACCGCGGGGATGTTCCGGTCGCTCCTAGAAGTTCATCTCAAACACTGCAGAATGCATCCGATGTCTTGCCTCGCCCATGGGGATGTTTCGGTTGCTCTCGAAAGTTCCTCCCATGCACTACTGTACATGCCAAATGCCTTTACGGTGCCCACGGGGATGTTTTAGTTGGTCCCGAACATTCATCCCATGCACTGCACAATGCGTTAGAAGCCTCTACCATACCTGCAAGGATCTTTCGTTCACTCCCAGAGGTTGGTCCTATGCACTGCCTAATGAGCTCGATGCCTCTGCCACGCTTGTGGGGATGTTCCAGTTGCTCCCGACAGTTCATCCCAAGAACTGACAAATGTGTTTGACACTTCGCCGAGCCCATAGTAAATATTTGGTCGCTCCCGGAAGTTTGTCCCTTGCACTGCCAAGCATGTCCGACGTCGCTGCTGCGCCCATGGGGATGTTCCGGTCACACTCAAAAGTTCATCCTGGGCATCGCCAATCATGCTCGACATTGCTGTTAAGCCCATAGGCATGTTCCGGTCCTTCTTGGATGTTTGTCCCGCGTGCTGCCCAATGCACTGAAGCCTCTACTATGCCTGTGGGGATTTTTTGGTTGCTCGGGGAAGTTTGTCTCGTGCATTGCCGAATGTGTTCGAGTCGCTCCCAAAAGTTCATCTTAAGCAATGGCAAAAGTGTCTGACACCTCTGCTGAGCCGCTGGGATTTTCCAGTTGCTACCCGAAGCTCGTCCCGCACACTATTGAACTGTTAGGGTCTCGATTTCTTATCCCAACTTTTTTACACCTTAGGGGTTAGCACGACCTTTAAAACCTCTCCTAACTTGCTGTCCCGTTTGATCTTGAGTTCTTTTCTTTGATTCTCATCCCCTATACCATCCTTTGGGATTAACTAATGAATAAAAGATATGTTGGATAGGCAAGACAACTCTTAAACCTATCTCAACTTTCCTTGGTTAAAGAAGACAACTCTTGACTTCAATCTAAGCTCTTAAGCAAGGAAGACAACTCTTCACCCTGACTTAAGTGCAAGTTATCTCAAGACAACTCTTAAAAGATAATTGAAATATAAACAAGAATGGAAGCAAGAATGCTAACCTTGATTCTTGATTAATGAATGCAAAATATACAAAATTCAGAGCATATCCTTGCTCACAAATAATGGGCTGTATTTATAGTATTAGACAGCTTTATCTATTTCAACTAGTACTTAAGTTCCTTATCCACTTAGAATATGTTTTCCTAAGTCAACAAGGTTTTCTAAGACAGCTAAAACTTTATCAAGATAGTCCTTATCCAAATGTTTCCTAATTCTACTAGACTAGAATTCCTACCTTATCTTGTATTTTACAGCAGCTGGACTTCCTCTTAGCTTATCCTTCTAGGACTAGAACTCTCAATGCGTATCCTTCTGCTCTTAAAATTCTTCTTATTGCGACTATCCTATTGCTACTGGAATTCTTCATGGATGTCCTGCTGCTGATAGAACTCTTCATGGCATAGATATCTGCAGTCAGTTAGGATAGAGTCAGAACTTGACCATGCTTCACTGCATGCTGCGTACATGCTTCTTGCGCACACATTCTGGCTTGTTGCTGCCTCTCTTACTCCTTGGCGCCTCACATGCATTCGATCACGCTGCCTTTGCCTCCTAACGTCCTCAACACGAACGTGTCTAATGCCTTTGCCGAGCTTACAGTGATGTTCTGGGCACTCCAAGAAGTTTGTTTCATGCATTGTTGAATGCGCCATATGCCGCTGCAGTGCCAGCAAGAATGTTCTGGTCGCTCCCTAAAGTTCGTCTTGTGCATGGTAGAACCCACCTGACTCCTCAGCTGTGCCCGCGGGAATGTTCTGGTCACACTTGGAAGTTCATCTCGTGCACTGCCGAATGTACCCTGATGCCGCTGTCACACCCGTGGGGATATTCCAGTCACTCCCGGAAGTTTTTCCCACGCATTGCAGTACACACCCAATGCCTCTACCATGCCCGTGGGGATGTTCTGGTTGCTCCTAAAAGTTTGTCCCATGCACTACCAAACGCATTCGACGCTGCTGCCACGCTGGCAGGGATGTTCCAGTTGCTGCTGGAAGTTCGTCATAAGCACCGCCGAACTCATCCGATGCCTCAGTCATACTCGTGGGAATGTTCGGGTCACTCCCAGAAGTTCAACCTGTGTACTGCCAAATGTGCCCAACACCCCTGCAGTGCACGATGCCCCTGCCACGCCCGTGAGGATGTTCCTGATGCTCCTGGAAGTTTGTTCTGCACACTGCCAAAGGCACCTGACTCTGCTGCTGCAGCTGCTGTGATGTTCTGGTCACTGCCCGAAGTTTGTCCCATGCCCTGCTGAACATGCCCGACACCTCTGCCCTGCCCATGGAGATGCTCTGTACATTCCCGGACTTCATCCCGCGCACTGCCCAACATGACCAAAGTCTCTACCACGCCCGCGAAGATGTTCTAGTTACTCCAGGATGTTCATCCCACACATGGTCATACGTGCCCCATGCCTCTGCCATGCTTGTGGGAATGATCCAGTCGCTCTCGAAAGTTCATCCCACACACTGCCCTGCGCGCCTGGCGCCACTACCGCACCATTCAGGATGTTTCGGTCAGTCCCAGAAGTTCCTCCTGTGCACTGCCAAACATGGCCAACACTGCTGCCACACCCGTGGGGATGTTCGAGTCACTCTTGGAAGTTCGTTCTGCACATTGTCGAACATGACAAATTATGGGGGATAGCTTGCCAAGATTAGGCAAGAAGGGATCTCTAGAAAGCTACCTTGAAGAATTCGAGAGGTTGGCCGAATTGGTAGGACATTGGCCAGATAGTGCACTAATTGGCACTTTTCTAGACGGCCTTGTACCTTGGCTAAGCCAAGAAGTGAAGATGAGGGATCCAAACTCTCTCACTCAGTGCATTCGGTTGGCAAGACTCATCAACGATGGGAGAAGCATCACCCGCAGCACAACCAAGGTCATCAAACCCTCGGACAAACTAGGTAAGGCATCCTCATCAAGTAAGACAGCACCTCAAAAACAAAAGACCCTCTCAAACTATCAACCGAAGAGATCAACAAAAGAATCGAGAGAGGCCTATGTTTTAGGTGCAATGATAAGTGGCAAGTTGGCCACAAGTGCAAGAAAGGGCTGTTCAACATCATTGAAGTGGTAAGTGATGAAGAACATGAGGAAAGCAGCGAGGAAGAACAAGAAAGCCACATGGACAGTGAGGAGGAAGCAGAGGCAGAACACTCCCCGGATCATGCGGAAGAAGGTGAAATCAACTTGCATGCAGTAGGGGCAACCACCAAGCCTACTGCCATGAGGTTGTTCGTAACCATAAATGGGAAAGAATGTTTTGGTGTTGATTGATAGTGGAGCCACTCATAACTTCATCAACACAAAACTGGTCAAAACACTCCAGCTATGTCCGAAAAGGATTGCACCCTTTGAGGTAAGAGTGGCAAGTGGACAGAAGCTCAAGTGCACACAAGTTATCCAGGCAGTAGCAATGCAGATTCAAGGAGTCAAGATAGAGGCAGAACTGCATGTGTTAGCCTTGGCAGGCCTTGATGTGGTTTTAGGCAATGCTTGGCTTAAAACCATAGGCAAGATAATGTTTGACTACGAATCCATGGCCATGCACTTCCAATGGAAGGGAAAGGACTGCACGTGGGAAGGCATCCACCACTAATGCAGCGCATCATTGTGAGGTAAGTACCCTTGAACGACTATACAGAAAAAGGGCACAATGTTTTGCGGTTCTCTTGGCCACAAAGGAGGAAAACACAGCCGAACATCATAAAGGGTAGAACATTCACAAAAACATACCATCAGCAGTAAGGAACCTTCTGGAGCAGTTCAGAGATGTCTTAGGAGAGCCACAAGGCTACCACCCTCAAGACATTACAACCATGCCATCCCATTAATCGAGAGACCAAGGCGATTAATGTAGCACCTTACTAGTATGCACACTTCCAAAAGAACGAGATTGAAAGACAAGTGGAAGAGATGCTATAGCAAGGTATTATCCAACCTAGCACCTCCCCTTTTTCTTCTCCCATTCTACTTGTTAGAAAGAAAGACGGAACTTGGAGGTTTTGCACCGATTATGGGCACTCAACCAAGCACTGTCAAGGATCATTTTCTGATCCCAACAATTGATGATATGCTGGATGAGTTACATGGAGCAAAGTTGTTTACCAAGCTGGATCTCAAGGCCGGATATCATCAAATACACATGAAAGAAGAGGATGTGCAGAAGACAGCATTTTGGACTCATAGTGGACACTACGAGTACCTAGTCATGCCCTTTCGGACTATGCAACGCACCCTCCACCTTTCAAGCAGCCATGAACGACATCTTCAAACCCTATTTGTGCAGGTTTGTATTAGTTTTCTTTGATGACATCTTGGTCTATTCTCAGGAACCATGATGATCATATAGAACACTTAGCAAAAGTGCTAGAGTGTTAAGAAGAAATCGTTTCGTTATCAAGCCATCCAAGTGCACGTTCATGCAAGAGGAGCTTGAATACCTCAGTCACATCATATCCGAAGATGGAGTGAAGGTAGACCAATGAAAGATAGGAGCCATGCAAACATGGCTGACTCCTAAGAATGTCACAGAACTTAGAGGATTTCTAGGCTTGACAGGCTACTACTGCCGATTTGTTCGCAAATATGGTGCCATAGCAAAACCATTAACGGATTTGCTGAAGAAGGACAGATTCCTATGGATAGAGAAGAGTGAAGATGCATTCAAGTTGTTGAAGCAAGCTATGTGTGAGACCCTAGTGTTAGCACTGCCCGACTTCAACCAAACCTTCGAGCTTCACACTGATGCATGTCAAGATGGAATAGGTGCTGTTCTGAGTCAAGCCAGACGACCTATTGCATACATGAGCAGAGTCTTAGGGCCCTATGAAGAAGGAATGGTCAGTATACGCCAAGGAGATGTTGGCCATCATCCATGCAGTCAAGGTATGGCGACCTTACCTTCTTGGGAGGAAATTCCTGATCATTACGGATCAACAACCCTTGAGAAGCCTTATGGAGCAGAAAATTACCACACTAGAGCAGCAAAAGTTCCTTGTTAAGTTGCTGGGATATGAGTATAAAATAATCTACAAATTGGGCAAAGAAAACAAGGTGGTAGATGCATTATCCAGAAGCAATGGAGGTCAAGCAATGTGGACAGCATGCCTCACTAGCAAAGTAGAGTGGAATGTTCTGGTCACTCCTGGAAGTTCGTCCCGTGCACTGGCCAATGTGACCGAAGCCTTAGACGTGCCCACGGGGATTTTCTAGTTGCTCCAAGAAGTTCACACCTAAGCACTGCGAATGCGTCTGATGCCTCTGCTGATCCTGCGGGGATTTTTGGTTCATTCGAAAGTTCATCTTGACCAATGCCAAACACACTTGACGCCGCTGTCACGCTGAGGTGGATGTTCTGGTTGCTCCTGGAAGCTCATACCATGTGCACTGCAGAAAGCACCAGACACCTCTGTCGTGCTCACGAGGATGTTCTAGTCACACCCGAAAGTTCGTCTCATGCAGTGCCCAACGCAGCCGAAGCTTCTACTGGGCACACAGGGATGATCTAGTTGCTCCCAGAAGTTTGTCCTATGGATGGTCAAATGCGCCCAACTCCTCTGCCAACCCCATGGGGATGTTTCGCTTACTACCAAAAGTTTTGTCCCGTGCATTGCCAAACACATCTGATGCCACTGCCGTACCTGCAGGGATGTTCCGGTTTCTACGAAGTTGTCCCACACACTACCTAATGTGCCCAAAGTCTCGAACACTGCCAAATGCGCCTTAACCTCTGCCATGCCCAGGGAATTTTTTTCAGTCGATCCCAAAAGTTCATCCTACCGAATGCACCCAGTGATGCTGCCGCGACAATGAAAATGTTCCGATCACAGCCGCATCTGCAGGTATGTTCCGGTTGCTCCTCGGAAGTTTGTCCCACCACGGCCACGCATGCAGGGATGTTCCAGTTGCTCTCAGAAGTTCGTCCTAACGCACTGCTGAATGCATCTGATGCCTAACGTGTCTGACGCCTTTGCTAAGCCCGCAGCGATTTTATGGTCGCTCCTAGATGTTTATCTCGAGCACTGTCGAATGCGGCTTACACCTATGCGGCACTTGCTAGAATGTTCCTATTGCTCTTGAAAGTTTGTCCCACGCACTGCCGAACTGTTAGGGTCCCAATTTTTTTCCCCAACTTTTCTACACCTTAGTGGTCAACATGCGTACTTGAATGCTTCCTACTTGCTGTCCCCTTTGATTCTTGAGTTTTTTTCATATATTTACGTCCCTAAGCTATCTTTTGGATTAACTAATATATATAAGGATATGTTTGGATAAGCAAGACAACTCTTAAATCTATCACAACTTGCCTTAGTTCAAGAAGACAACTCTTAACTTCAACCTTAGCTCTTAAGCAAGGAAGACAACTCTTAACCTTGTCTTAAGCCCAAGTTATCTCAAGATAACTGTTAAAAGATAACCAAAAATATAAACAACAAAGTAAGCAAGAATGCTAACCTTAATTCTTGATTATTGAGTGAGCAAATAACAAAATTCGGACATGATGTCCTCCTCACAAATAATGGGCTGTATTTATAGTCCTAAGACAACCTTATCCCAATTTAACTAGTACTTAGGTTCCTTATCCACTTAGGATATGTTTTCCTAAGTCAAAACTTTTCTAATCAACTAAAACATTATCAAGATAGACCTTATCCATTGTTTCCTAATCCTACTAGGATTCTTGGTCTTTCTTGAATTCCTACTAAGACTAGAATTCCTACTTTGACTAAGTCCTTCTATCCTTATCTTATCTTCTTTCCTACAGCTGCTGACTTCTTCTTGCCATTTCCTTCTTGGATTAGACTTCTGCTGTGGCATCCTTCCTCTCCAAGACTTCTCTTTGGCGTGGTCATCTTGCTGAAGTAAACCTTCCAAGACGTCCTGCTGCTGCTGGAGTTCTTCACACCATCACTCTCCTTCTCCTGCTTGGATTGCTTCCTATGTGTCCTGCCAATGCTGGTCTTCTTCTTGGCTTTGATTTCTGCAATTGATTAGGACTGAGTCAGAACCTGGCCGTGCTTCACTGCTTGCTGTGTGCAGGCTTGTTGCGCACACACTCTGGCCTGTTGCTGTCTCTCTTGCTGCCTGTGCCTTGCGTGCATTCGCTCACGCTCCCTTTGCCTCCTAAGGTCCTCAACAATCCCCCTTTCTTGGAGACTCACCTTGTCCTCAAGGTGGAAATTAGGGAAATGTTGCTGGATATCGTCATAGTCTTCCCATGTTGCTTCATCCTTGGGCGAATGACTCCACCATATGAGTACTCTCCATACTGGCCTTCTATTGCACCCATAGCTTACTATGCGAAATCCTAATGCTTCCTTTGGGTGCTGCCCTAGGTGATCTTCCCTGAAAACGTCGGGCAGTCCCTCATTCACTTGTCTCACATCTCCTATCCTTTTTCTCAATAATGAAATGTGAAACACTGGATGTCAATTTGGAGTTTAATGGTAGTCTTAGGCGATAAGCTACTGCTCCAATTCGCTCTACTACCTCATATGGTCCAAAGTACTTCCTAGCCAGCTTTGCTGTAGTTGGCTTTCCAGCCTTGATTTTCCTCCTAGGGTGGATCTTAAGATAGACATAGTCACCTACCTCAAATTCCACTTCCTTTCTCCCTTTATCAGCTTGTCTCTTCATATCGTCCCTTGCTTTTTCAAGCTCTTGCTTGAGTTTGCTTCAAGACCTCATCTCTTGATTGAAGTGTGACATCTACTTCATGTATGCTGCTGTTCCCCATGGTATAACTTGACATTCCCGGGGTATTCTTCCATATACGGCTTGGTATGGTGTCATCTTATTGCCACATGATAGGTAGTATTATACCACAGTTCTGCCCATGGTATGTACTCCTCCTAATCGTTTTGATGATCATGGCAAAAGCATCTTAAATACTGCTCTAGAGTTCGATTGGTTACCTCACTTTGTCCATCTGTTTGTGGATGAAAGGCGATGAGGCGACCAAGTTGCTGCCGAGCTGTGTGAAGAGCTCCTTCCAGAATTTGCTCATAAAGACAGTGTCTCTATCGGACAGCATTGTCTGTGGTATGCCATGAAGTCTTACCACGTTCTTGATGAACTCTTGGGCTACTTCCTTTTGCCGTGTAGGGCTGCTTGAGTGGCACAAAGTGTGCACTCTTGCTGAGTCTGTCCACTACGGTTAATATCACGTATAACCCTTGCTGTTGGGCATTCCGTGATGAAGTCCATTGTCAAATCTTCCCAAACCTGTCCTGGTACTGGCAAAGGCTGTAATAACCCCTTTGTCTTGCCGCCTTCTGGTTTGGTGCACTGACACACATCACATTCTCGGACTAGCTTTTTGATCTCAGCTTTAAGTCCTTCCCACCAAAAGAATAACTTAATCCGCATGTAAGTACGAACCATCCTGAATGTCCTCCTTCCCGTGAGTTGTGGAAGTGATTCAAGATCTTTCCTCTTAGTCCCGGTATGTTTGGTACATATACCTGCTGTTGTGCCAAATATATCCATTTTTAAGGGTGAATTTACTAACCTTAGGGTCGAAATTCTTGATCTTCTCTGTGAGTTCTTGGCTTTGAGGATCAATCTCTATTGCCTCCTTAATTTCTGTCCATACATTCCACTCGCTCCGCTGATGGCAGTGAGGCATGCGTCATTGGGCTCACATGCTGTCCACAGCGCTTGACCTCCATTGCTTCTGGACAATGCGTCTGCCACTTTATTTTCCTTGCCAGGCTTTGTAGATTATTTCATACTCGTAACCCAGCAACTTGACAAGGAACTTTTGCTGCTCTGGGGTGGTAATTTTCTGCTCCATGAGGCTTCTCAAGGGTTGTTGATCTGTAATGATCAGGAATTTCCTCCCAAGAAGGTAAGGTCGCCATACCTTGACTGCATGGATGATGGCTAACATCTCCTTGGCGTATACTGACCATTCCTTCTTCATGGGCCCTAAGACTCTGCTCATGTATGCAATAGGTCTTCCGGCTTGACTCAGGACAGCACCTATGCCATCTTGACATGCGTCAGTGTGAAGCTCGAAGGTTTGGTTGAAGTTGGGCAGTGCTAACACTGGGGTCTCACACATAGCTTGCTTCAACAACTTGAATGCGTCTTCACTCTTCTCTGTCCATAGGAATCCGTCCTTCTTTAGCAAATCCGTTAGTGGTTTTGCTATGGCACCGTATTTGCGAACAAATCAGCGATAATAGCCTGTCAAACCTAGAAATCCTCTAAGTTCTGTGACATTCTTTGGAGTTGGCCATGTTTGCATGGCTCCTATTTTCCATTGGTCTACCTTCACTCCATCTTCAGATATGATGTGACCGAGGTATTCAAGCTCCTCTTGCATGAATGTGCACTTGGATGGCTTGATGACGAAACGATTTCTTCTTAACACTTCTAGCACTTTTGCTAAGTGTTCTATGTGATCATTATGGTTCCTGGAATAGACCAAAATGTCATCAAAGAAAACTAAAACAAACCTGCCAAATAAGGTTTGAAGATGTCATTCATGGCTGCTTGAAAGGTGGAGGGTGCGTTGCATAGTCCGAAGGGCATGACTAGGTACTCGTAGTGTCCACTATGAGTCTGAAATGCTGTCTTCTGCACGTCCTCTTCTTTCATGCGTATTTGATGATATCCGGCCTTGAGATCCAGCTTGGTGAACAGCTTTGCTCCATGTAACTCGTCCAGCATATCATCAATTGTTGGGATCGAAAAATGATCCTTGACAGTTGCTTGGTTGAGTGCCCGATAATCGGTGCAAAACCTCCAAGTTCTGTCTTTCTTTCTAACAAGTAGAACGGGAGAAGAAAAAGGTGAGGTGCTAGGTCAGATAATACCTTGCTGTAGCATCTCTTCCACTTGTCTTTCGATCTCGTTCTTTTGGAAGTGTGCATACCGGTAAGGTGCTACATTAATCGCCTTGGTTTCGTCGATTAATGGGATGGCATGGTCGTAATGTCTTGAGGGTGGTAGTCCTTGTGGCTCTCCTAAGACATCTTCGAATTGCTCCAGTAGGTTCCTTACTCCCATTGGTATGTCTTCGTGTGTATGATGTTCGGCTGTGTTTTCCTCTTTTGTGGCCAAGAGAACCACAAAACATTGTGCCCTTTTTTCTGTATAGTCATTCAAGGGTACTTACCTCACAATGATGCGCTGCATTGATGGTGGATGCCTCCCACGTGCAGTTCCTTCCCTTCCATTGGAAGTGCATGGCCATGGATTCATAGTCGAACATTATCTTGCCTATGGTTTTAAGCCAAGCATTGCCTAAAACCACATCAAGACCTGCCAGGGCTAACACATGCAGTTCTGCCTCTATTTTGACTCCTTGAATCTGCATAGCTACTGCCTGGATTACTTGTGTGCACTTGAGCTTCTGTCCGCTTGCCACTCTTACCTCAAAGGGTGCAATCTTTTTCGGACGTAGCTGAAGTGTTTTGACCAATTTTGAGTTGATAAAGTTATGAGTAGCTCCACTATCTATCAACACTAAAACATTTTTTTCCGTTAATGGTTGCGAATAACCTCATGGCAGTAGGCTTGGTGGTTACCCCTACTGCATGCAAGTTGATTTCGCCTTCTTCCGCATGATCTGGGGAGTGTTCTGACTCTGCTTCCTCCTCGCTGTCCATGCGGCTTCTTGTTCTTCCTTGCTGCTTTCCTCATGCTCTTCATCACTTACTACCTCAATGATGTTGAACAGCCCTTTCTTGCACTTGTGGCCAACTTGCCACTTATCGTTGCACCTAAAACATAGGCCTCTTTTTGATCCTCCTGTTGATTTCTTTCGGTGGATAGTTTGAGAGGGTCCTTTGTTTTTAGGGGTCTGTCTTACTTGATAAGGGTGCCTTACCTAGTTTGTCTGAGGGTTTGATGACCTTGGTTGTGCTGCGGGTGATGCTTCTCCCATCATTGATGAGTCTTGCTAACCGAATGCACTGAGTGAGAGAGTTTGGAACCTTGCAAATCGAACCAGGCAGAAACAGCCACCTACCACAAATGTCTAGGAGGCTTCAATCCGAAATCACATGACACCAATTGCATGAGGAAGATTCTAACCAGAGCAGCTTCCCTCTCAAGAAAGGGGGAAAAGGCGCACAAGTTTGGGAAGCAGGAGGGAGACTTCACCAAATGAACACCTGCCCCATGATCGCTACAATGATTATAGCGACGATGAGGAGGTGCTGGACAGAAGGCCCGCATCATGGCAACCAAGAAGGGTACGAAATCACCCTGAGGCAGAACCATGGTGCACCACAAGGAGGGAAGATTGGCACTACGACAGCCCAAGCCATTACACACGCCTAAGGTAAAAATCAAGTTCCCTACCTTTGAGAAGGGAGATCCAACTGAATGGATCTCCAAGGCTGAATTTTACTTTGAGAAACAAGGTATTGAAAGAGGTGAAAGGGTTGAGTTTGCATCCTATCACCTATGTGGGAGAGCCAACCAATGGTGGCGTTGGCTTAAGGCCACCTATGGCCGAGAAGGGAGAAGGATAGGCTGGACAAGGTTCACACAAGAGCTAGTGAACAGATTTGGCCCATCTAGCATGACAAACTATGAGGGACAGCTTGCCAAGATAAGGCAAGAGGGATCTCTAGAAAGCTACCTTGAAGAATTCGAGAGGTTGGCCGAATTGGTAGGACATTGGCCAGATAGTGCACTCATTGGCACTTTTCTAGATGGCCTTGTACCTTGGCTAAGCTGAGAAGTGAAGATGAGGGATCCAAACTCTCTCACTCAGTGCATTCGGTTAGCAAGACTCATCAATGATGGGAGAAGCATCACCCTACAGCACAACCAAGGTCATCAAACCCTCGAGACAAACTAGGTAAGGCACCCTTATCAAGTAAGACAGCACCCCCAAAAACAAAGGACCCTCTCAAACTATCCACCGAAGAAATCAACAGGAGGATTGAAAGAGGCCTATGTTTTAGGTGCAACGATAAGTGGCAAGTTGGCCACAAGTGCAAGAAAGGGCTGTTCAACATCATTGAGGTAGTAAGTGATGAAGAGCACGAGGAAAGCAGTGAGGAAGAACAAGACAGCCGCATGGACAGCGAGGAGGAAGCAGAGTCAGAACACTCCCTAGATCATGCAGAAGAAGGCGAAATCAACTTGCATGCAGTAGGGGTAACCACCAAGCCTACTGCCATGAGGTTATTCGCAACCATTAACGGAAAAAACATTTTAGTGTTGATAGATAGTGGAGCTACTCATAACTTTATCAACTCAAAATTGGTCAAAACACTTCAGCTACGTCCGAAAAAGATTGCACCCTTTGAGGTAAGAGTGGCAAGCGGACAGAAGCTCAAGTGCGCACAAGTAATCCAGGTAGTAGCTATGCAGATTCAAGGAGTCAAAATAGAGGCAGAACTGCATGTGTTAGCCTTGGCAGGTCTTGATGTGGTTTTAGGCAATGCTTGGCTTAAAACCATAGGCAAGATAATGTTCGACTATGAATCCATGGCCATGCACTTCCAATGGAAGGGAAGGAACTGCACGTGGGAGGCATCCACCATCAATGCAGCGCATCATTGTGAGGTAAGTACCCTTGAACGACTATACAAAAAAAGGGCACAATGTTTTGCGGTTCTCTTGGCTACAAAAGAGGAAAACACAGCCGAACATCATTCACACGAAGACATACCAATGGGAGTAAGGAACCTACTGGAGCAATTCGGAGATGTCTTAGGAGAGCCACAAGGACTACCACCCTCAAGACATTACGACCATGCCATCCCATTAATCGACGAAACCAAGGCGATTAATGTAGCACCTTACAGTATGCACACTTCCAAAAGAATGAGATCGAAAGACAAGTGGAAGAGATGCTATAGCAAGGTATTATCTAACCTAGCACCTCACCTTTTTCTTCTCCTATTCTACTTGTTAGAAAGAAAGACGAAACTTGGAGGTTTTGCACCGATTATTGGGCACTCAACCAAGTAACTGTCAAGGATCGTTTTTCGATCCCAACAATTGATGATATGCTGGACGAGTTACATGGAGCAAAGCTGTTCACCAAGCTGGATCTCAAGGCCAGATATCATCAAGTATGTATGAAAGAAGAGGACGTGCAGAAGACAACATTTCGGACTCATAGTGGACACTACGAGTACCTAGTCATGCCCTTCAGACTATGCAATGCACCCTCCACCTTTCAAGCAGCCATGAATGACATCTTCAAACCTTATTTGTGCAGGTTTGTTTTAGTTTTCTTTGATGACATTTTGGTTCACAATGATCACATAAAACACTTAGCAAAAGTGCTAGAAGTGTTAAGAAGAAATTGTTTCGTCATCAAGCCATCCAAGTGCACATTCATGCAAGAGGAGCTTGAGCATCTCGATCACATCATATCTGAAGATGGAGTGAAGATAGTCCAATAGAAAATAAGAGCCATGCAAACATGGCCAACTCCAAAGAATGTCATAGAACTTAAAGGATTTCTAGGTTTGATAGGCTATTATTGCCGATTTGTTCACAAATATGGTGCCATAGCAAAACCACTAACTAATTTGCTAAAGAAGAATGAAAGACCTATTGCATACATGAGTAGAGTCTTAGGGACCCATGAAGAAGGAATGGTCAGTATATGCCAAGGAGATGTTAGCCATCATCCATGCAGTCAAGGTATGACGACCTTACCTTCTTGGGAGGAAATTCCTGATCATTACAGATCAACAACCCTTGAGAAGCCTCATGGAGCAGAAAATTACCACCCCAGAGCAGCAAAAGTTCCTTGTCAAGTTGCTGGGTTATGAGTATGAAATAGTCTACAAGCCTGGCAAGGAAAATAAAGTGGCAAACGCATTGTCCAGAAGCAATGGAGGTCAAGTGCTGTGGACAGCATGTGAGCCCAATGACGCATGCCTCACTGCCATCAGTGGAACAGAGTGGAATGTATGAGATGGAAATTAAGGAGGCAATAGAGATTGATCTTCAAAGCCAAGAACTCATAGAGAAGATCAAGAATTTCGACCCTAAGGTTAGTAAATTCACCCTTAAAGAACGGATATATTTGGCACAAACAGCAGGTATATGTATCAAACATACCGAGGACTAAGAGGAAAGATCTTGAATCACTTCCATAACTCACGGGAAGGAGGACATTCAGGATGGTTCCATGCTTACATCAAAAAGCTATTCTTTTGGTGGGAAGGACTTAAAGCTGAGATCAAAAAGCTAGTCCGAGAATGTGATGTGTGTCAGCGCACCAAACTAGAAGGCAGCAAGACAAAGGGGTTATTACAGCCTTTGCAGTACCAAGACAAGTTTGGGAAGATTTGACAATGGACTTCATCAAGGGAATGCCCAACAGCAAGGGTTATACGGTGATATTAACTGTAGTGGACAGACTCAGCAAGAGTGCACACTTTGTGCCACTTAAGCAGCCCTACACGGCAAAAGAAGTAGCCCAAGAGTTCATCAAGAACGTGGTAAGACTTCATGGCATACCACGGACAATGCTGTCCGATAGAGACACTGTCTTTATGAGCAAATTCTGGAAGGAGCTCTTCACACAGCTCGGCAGCAACTTGGTCGCCTCATCCACCTTTCATCCACAAACAGATGGACAAAGTGAGGTAACCAATCGAACTCTAGAGCAATATTTAAGATGCTTTTGCCATGATCATCAAAACAATTGGGAGGAGTACATACCATGGGCAGAACTGTGGTATAATACTACCTATCATGCGGCAATCAAGATGACACCATACCAAGCCGTATATGGAAGAATACCCCCAGGAATGTCAAGTTATACCATGGGGAACAGCAGCATACATGAAGTAGATGTCACACTTCAGTCAAGAGATGAGGTCTTGAAGCAAACTCAAGCAAGAGCTTGAAAAAGCAAGGGACCGTATGAAGAGACAAGCTGATAAAGGGAGAAAGGAAGTGGAATTTGAGGTAGGTGACTATGTCTATCTTAAGATCCACCTAGGAGGAAAATCAAGGCTAGAAAGCCAACTACGGCAAAGCTGGCTAGGAAGTACTTTGGACCATATGAGGTAGTTGAGCGAATTGGAGCAGTAGCTTATCGCCTAAGACTACCATTAAACTCCAAACTGCATCTAGTGTTTCACATTTCATTGTTGAGAAAAAAGATAGGAGATGTGAGACAAGTGAATGAGGGACTGCCCACGTTTTCAGGGAAGATCACTTGGGGCAGCACCCAAAGGAAGCATTAGGATTTTGCATAGTAAGCTATGGGTGCAATAGAAGGCCAGTATGGAGAGTACTCATATGGTGGAGTCATTCGCCCAAGGATGAAGCAACATGGGAAGACTATGACGATATCCAGCAATGTTTCCCTAATTTCCACCTTGAGGACAAGGTGAGTCTCCAAGAAAGGGGGATTGTTGAGGACCTTAGGAGGCAAAGGGAGTGTGAGAGAATCCGTGCAAGGCGCCAGGCAGCAAGAGAGGCAGCAACCAGACAGCAAGTGTGCACAACCAGCATGCATGCAGCAAGCAGTGAAGCACAGCCAGGTTCTGACTCAGTCCTAATCAATTGCGGAAATGAAAGCCAAGAAGAAGACCAGCATTGGCAGGACACGCATGAAGCAGTCCGAGCAGGAGAAGGAGAGTGACGGCGTGAAGAACTCCAGCAGCAGCAGGACGTCTTGGCAGGATTACCTTGGCAAGATGACCACGCCAAAGAGAAGTCTTGGAGAGGAAGGACACCACAGCAAGAAGTCTAATTCAAGAAGGAAACGGCAAAGAAGAAGTCAGCAGCTGTAGGAAAGAAGATAAGATAAGGATAGAAGACTTAGTCAAAGTAGGAATTCTAGTCTTAGTAGGAATTCAAGAAAGACCAAGAATCCTAGTAGGATTAGGAAACAATGGATAAGGTCTATCTTGATAATGTTTTATTTGACTAGAAAAGCTTGTTGACTTAGGAAAACATATCCTAAGTGGATAAGGAACCTAAGTACTAGTTAAATTAGGATAAGGCTGTCTTAGGACTATAAATACAACCCATTATTTGTGAGGGCCTCATATGCTACCGAATTTTGTTATTTTCTCATTCAATAATCAAGAATCAAGGTTAGCATTCTTGCTTACTTTCTTGTTTATATTTTGGGTTATCCTTTAAGAGTTGTCTTGAGATAACTTAGGCTTAAGACAAGGTTAAGAGTTGTCTTCCTTGCTTAAGAGCTAAGGTTGAAGTTAAGAGTTGTCTTCTTCAACCAAGCGGAACTTCATTGCGGGTGTGGTACAGACATTGGGCACATTTGGCAATGCACAGGACAAGCTTCTAGGAGTGACCAGAGTATCCTCGTGGGTGCGGAAGAGGCATTGGGCGCATTGGTAGTGTGCAAGATGAACTTCCGGGTGCGACTGGAACACGCTGACTGCAGAACATAGGTGTTAAACACATTGGGCAAAGTGTTGGATGAACTTTTAGGAGTGACCGAAACATCACCATCGGCATGGCAAAGGCATTGGGCATGTTTGGCGGTGCGCGGGATGAACTTTGTGGAGTGACCAGAGCAACCCTACAGGTTAGCAGTTATGTCAAGTGCAATCAGTAGTGCGCGTGGTGAACTTCCAGGAGCAACCAGAACATCCCTTAGGTGCAGAAAAAGCATTAGACATTCGGCCGTGTATAGGATGAACTTCTGGGAGGAACCAAGGAATCCCAGCTGGTTTGGCAGAGGCGTCAGATACATTCGGTAGTGCCCAAGGGCGATTAGAACATCCCCGTGGGTGCGGAAGAGAAGTCGGGTACATTTGGTATTGCACGGGACGACTTTCCGGGAGCGATCAGAACATCCCTGCAAGTGTGGTAAAGGCTTTGGGCGCATTTAGCAGTGGATGGGACAAACTTCCAAGAGCAATCAAAACAAACCTTCGGGCACAACAGATCCAATGGGCGCATTTAGCAGTGCATGGGACAAACTTCTGGGAGTGATTGAAACATCCCCATCAGTGTGGCAGTGGCATGGGGTGTTAGGTAGTGTGCTGGATGAACTTCCTAGATCGACCAGAACATCCCCGTAGCACGATAGTGCATGTGATGAACTTTCAAGAGTGGCTAGAACATCCCTGTGGGTATGGCAGAGGCATCAGGCGCATTCAGTAGTGCACGGTATGAACTTTCTAGAGTGAACAAAACATCCTCACGGGCATGGCAGAGGCTTCAGGCGTGTTGGGCAGTGCATGGGGCAAACTTCCAAGCTCGATTGGAACATTCAGCAGTGCATGGGATGAACCTTTGTGAGTGATCAAAAAATCCTCGCGGGCACAGCAGTGGTGTTGAGCATGCTCAGCAGTGGTGTTGAGCACGCTTAGCAGTGCGGGGGACAAACTTGCGGGATGAACTTTTGGGAGCGACCAAAACATCACTGCAGGCATGGCTGAGGCTTCGAGTGCATTGGGTAGTGTATGAGACGAACTTCCATAATTGACCAAAACATCCTTGTGGGCATGGTAGAGGCATTGGGCAGATTTGACAGTGCATGGGATGAACTTTGAGAAGTGACCGAAAAATCCCCATAGGCATGGTAGAGGTATCTATTGCATTGGGCAGTGTACGGGGCAAACTTTCGAGAGCAACTAGAACTTCCGAAGGCGCGGTAGAGTCGTTGGGCACGTACAGTAATGCACGCGATGAACTTCCAAGAGCAGCTAGAACATCCCCACAAGTGCGGTATAGTTGTCGGGCATGCCATCCCATTAATCGATGAGACTAAGGCGATTAATGTAGCACCATACCAGTATGCACACTTTCAAAAGAATGAGATCAAAAGACGCGTAGAAGAGATGCTACAGCAAGGTATTATCTAACCTAGAACCTCCTATTTTTCTTCTCCCATTCTACTTGTTAGAAAGAAAGATGGAACTTAGAGGTTTTGCACTGATTACTAGGTGCTCAACCAAGCGATTGTGAAGGATTGTTTTTCGATCCCAACAATCGATGATATGTTGGACAAGTTACATGAAGTAAAGTTGTTTACCAAGATGGATCTGAAGGTCGAATATCATCAAATACGCATGAAAGAAAAGGATGTGCAGAAGATAGCGTTCTAGACTCATAATGAACACTACGAGTACCTAGTCATGCCTTTTAGACTATGCAACGCACCCTCCATCTTTCAAGCAGCCATGAACGACATCTTCAAACCCTATTTGCGATTTGTATTATTTTTCTTTGATGATATCTTGGTTTATTCTAGGAACCATGATGATCATATAGAACACTTAGCAAAAGGTGCTAGAGGTGTTAAGAAGAAATTGCTTTGTTATCAAGCCATCAAAATGCACGTTCATACAAGAGGAGCTTGAATTCCTCGGTCACATCATATTTGGAGACGAAGTGAAGGTAGATCAATATAAGATAGGAGCTATGCAATCATTGCCAACTTTTAAGAACGTTATAGAACTTAGAGGATTTCTAGGCTTGACAAGCTTCTACCATCAATCTGTTCGTAAATACGGCGCCATAGCAAAACCATTGACGGATTTGGTGAAGAAGGATGGATTCCTATGGACAGACAAGAGTGAAGACGCATTCAAGTCTTTAAAGCAAGCCATTTGTGAGACCCCGGTGTTGGCACTACCTGACTTCAACCAAACCTTCGAGCTTCACACTGATGCATGCCAAGATGGAATAGGTGCTGTCCTGAGTCAAGCCAGAAGACCTATTGCATACATGAGCAAAGTCTTAGGGCTTATGAAGAAAGGAATGGTCAGTATATACCAAGGAGATGTTGGCCATCATCCATGCAGTCAAGGTATGGCAACCTTAATTTTTTTTGGCACAAGTTCTTGATCATTATAGATCAACAACTATTGAGAAGCCTAATGCTGCAGAAAATTACCACACTAGAACAACAAAAGTTCATTGTCAAGTTCCATATGAGTATGAAATAATCTACAAACCAGGCAAGGAAAACAAGGTGGCAGATGCATTGTCCAAAAGCAATGGAGGTCAAGTGGTGCGAACAGCTTGTGAGCCTAATGACACATGCCTAACTGCCATTAGTGGAGCGGAGTGGAATGTATGGATAAAAATCAAGGAGGCAATAGAGATTGATGCCTAAAGCCAAGAACTCACTGAGAAGATCAAGAATTTTGACCCTAAGGTTAGTAAATTCACCTTAAGAATGGATATATTTGGCACAACTAGCAGGTATATGCACTAAACATACCGGGACTAAGGGGGAAGATCTTGAATCATTTCCAAAACTAACGGGAAAGAGGACATTCAGGATGGTTCTGTACTTATATGTGGATTAAGCTATTTTTTTGGTGGGAAGGACTTAAGGCAGAAATCAAGAAGCTAGTCTAAGAATGTTATGTTTGTCAGCACACCAAACCAGAAGGTGGCAAGACTAAGGGGTTATTACAGCCTTTACCAGTACTGGGACAAGTTTGGGAAGACTTGACAATGGACTTCATCATGGTAATGCCCAATAGCAAGGGTTACATGGTGATATTAACCATAGTGGATAGACTCAGCAAGAGTACACACTTTGTGCCACTCAAGAAACCATACACGGCTAGAGAAGTAGCACAAGAGTACATAAAAAATGTGGTAAGACTTCATGGCATACTGCAGACAATGCTGTCCAATAAAGATACCATTTTTATGAGCAAGTTCTAGAAAGAGCTTTTCACATAGTTTAGCAGCAACTTGGTTGCCTCATCTGCCTTCATCCATAAACAAATGGCAAAGTGAGGTAACCAATTGAACCCTTGAGCATAACTTAAGGTGTTTTTGGTATGATCATCAAAACGATTGGGAGGAGTACATACCGTGGGCAGAATTGTTGTACAATACTACCTATCATGCGGCAATTAAGATGACACCATACCAAGTCGTATATGGAAGGTTACCCCTCGAGAATGTCAAGTTATACCATGGGGAACAGTAGCATACATGAAGTGGATGTCACACTTCAGTCATGAGACAAGGTCTTGAAGAAACTCAAGCATAAGGTTGAGCAAGCTAGGGATCGAATGAAGAGACAAGTGGACAAAGGAAGGAAGAAGAATTTAAGGTAAGTGATTATGTCTATCTTAAAATCCATCCTAGGAGGAAGATAAAGGCTGGAAAGCCAACTGCAACAAAGTTGGCTTGAAAATATTTTGGACCATATGAGATAGTTGAGCATGTTGGAGTAGTAGCTTATTGCCTAAGACTACCGTTAACATCCAAACTACATCCGGTGTTTCACATTTCATTGTTGAGGAAGAAGATACGAGATGTAAGACAAGTGAATGAGGGACTGCCCGACGTTTTTAGGGAAGATCACCTTGGGCAGCAGCCGAAGGAAGCTTTAGGATTTTGCATAGTAAGCTATGGGCAAATAGAAGGCCAGTATGGAGAGTACTCAATAATGTAGTCATTCGCCCAAGAATGAAGCAACGTGGGAGGACTATGATGATATCCAGCAATGGTTCCCTAACTTTCACCTTGAGGACAAGGTGACTCTTCATGAAAGGGGGATTGTTGAGGACCTTAGGAGGCAAAGAGAGTGTGAGCGGCATAGGAGGATGCAAGAGAGGCACCAAGTAGCAAGAGAGGCAGTTACAGGCCAGAATGTGTGCGCAACAAGCTTGGACACAGCATGCATCCAGCCCATCAGTAAAGCCAGGCCAGAATCTGACCTTGTCTGAATTGTACAAGGACATCTAAACTCAGAAGGACTCCAACCACAGCAGGACACGTATGGAGGAAGTCTAGCTAAGGAAGGATTCCAAGATAAGAAGAATTCCAGAAGCAGCAAGATGTGTATGATGAGTTCCAATAGCAATGGGGTACTCATGGCCAAGGAGAGTTCTAAGGGCAGAAGGATATGCATTGAGAGTCCTAGTCCTAGAAGGAAAAGCAAAGAGAAAGTCCAGCAGTTGTATGAAACAAGATAGGATAGGAATTCTAGTCTAGGTAGATTTTCTACAATCAAGAAATACCAAGAATCCTAGTAGGATTAGGATACCTTTGGATAAGATCAATATTGACAAGGTTCTAGTTATCTTAGGAAACCCTATTGACTTAGGAAAACTTATCCTAAGTGGATAAGAAACTCAAGTGCTAGTTAAATTAGGAAAAGGCTGTCCAATACTATAAATACAGCCCATTATTTGTTAGCACAAATATATGCTCTGAATTTGTAATTTTTTTATTCATTAATCAAGAATCAAGACTTGACATTCTTGTTTATATTTTGATTATCTTTGAAGAGTTGTCTTCAGATAACTTGGGCTTAAATCAAGGTGAAGAGTTGTCTTCCTTGCTTAAGAGCTTAGGTTGTAATCAAGAGTTGTCTTCTTCAACCAAGGCAAGCTATGATAGGTTTAAGAGTTGTCTTGCCTATCCAACATATCTATTTCTCATTAATTAATCCTGAAGGACAGCTTAGGGGATGAGAATCAAAGAAAAAAACTCAAGGATCAAATGGGACAGCAAGTTAGGAGAGGTTTAGAAGTCGTGCTAACCCCCAAGTTGTAGAAAAGTTGGGACAAGAAATCGAGACCTAATAGTTCTGCAGTGTACAGTATGAACTTTGGGAAGTGACTGGAACATCCTTGCATGTGTGGCAGTAGTATTGAGTGCGTTGGGCAGAGCGTGGGAAAAACTTCTGGCAGTAGGCTTGGTGGTCCCCTACTGCATGCAAGTTGATTTGGCCTTCTTCCACATGATTCGGGTAGTGTGCTGTCTTGGCTTCCTCCTCGCTGTCCATGTGGCTTTCTTGATCTTCCTCACTGCTTTCCTCGTGTTCTTGATTGCTTACCACTTCAATGATGTTGAACAGCCCTTTCTTGCACTTGTGGCCTACTTGTCACTTACCATTGCACCTAAAGCATAAGCCTCTCTTGATTATTTTGTTGATTTCTTTGGTTGATAGCTTGAGAGGGTCTTTTGTCTTTGAGAGTGCTGCTTTACTTGATAAGGATGCCTTACTTAGTTTGTCCAAGGATTTGATGACCTTGGTTATGCTGCGCTTGATGCTTCATGCATTATTGATGAGTCTTTTCCAACCAAATGCACTGAGTGAGGGAGTTTGGATCCCTCATCTTTACTTCTTGGCTCAACCACGGTACAAGGCCTATCTGGCCAATTTCCTACCAATTTAGCCAATCTCTCAAATTTTTCAAGGTAACTCTCCAAAGATTCCTCTTGCTTAATCTTGGCATGCTGTCCCTCATAGTTTGTCATGCTATACGGGCCAAATCTGTTCACTAACTCTTGCGTAAACCTTGTCTAGCCTATCCTTCTACCTTCTCGGCCATAAGTGGCCTTAAGCTAATGCCACCATTGGTTGGCTCTCCTACATAAGTGATAGGATGTAAAATCAACCCTTTTACCTCTTTTAACACCTTGTTTCTCAAAATAAAGTTCAGCCTTGAAGATCCATTCAGTTAAATCTCTTTTCTCAAAGGTAGAGAACTCAATTTTTACCTTTCGACAATGTGCCGGATGAACTTCCAAGGGCGACTAGAAAATCCCCGCAGGCTAGGCAGAGGCATTAGATGCGTTCGGCAGTGCACAGGACAAACTTCTGGGACTAACTAGAACATTCCCGCGGGCGCTGTAGCAGCATGGAAACGTTTGGCAGTGCATTAGATGAATTTCCAGCTGCGACAGAAACATCCCCATCGGCACAGCATAAGCTTCTGGTGTGTTGGGCAATGTGCAGGACAAACTTTTGGAAGCAACCAGATCATCTTCACCGGTGCGACAGTACTGTCAGACGCGTTCTGTAGTGTACAGGACAAAGTTTTGGGAGCAATTAGAACATCCATGTGAGCACCCCTGAGGCTTCGGGTACATTGGATAATGCATAGGAACAACTTCGAGAAGTGACTGGAACATCTCCGCGGGCATGGCAAAGGTGTTGAGGGCATTCAGCAGTGTGCAGGACAAGCTTGTGGGAGCGAGCAGAACATTCCTACAGGTGCGGCAGCAGCGTGGGGCACGTTCAGCAATGTGCAGGACGAACTTCCGGGAGCTACCGAAATATCCCTACGGGTGCGGTAGAGGCATTGGGCTCATTCAGCAGTGCACAGGATGAAATTTCGGGAGTAACTAGAACATCCCTGTGGGTGAAACAGTGGCATTAGGCGATTTCATGTTGAGGACTTAGGAGGCAAAGGAAGCATGAGCGAATGCACAAGAGGCACCAAGTAGCAAGAGATGTAGCAACAGGCTAGAATGTGCACACAACAAGCTTGCATGCAGCATGCAATGAAGCACGGCCAGGTTCTAACTCTATGCTAATTAACTGCAGAAATCCAAGCCAAGAAGAACATCGGCATTGGCAGGACACAATTTGAGCAGGAGAAGGACATGGACTACATGAAGAACTCCAGCAACAACAGGACATCATGGCAGGTTTGACTTCAACAAATTGATCACATCAAAGAGAAGTCTTGGAATGGAAGGACACACCATATGGAAGTATTACACCTAGAAGGAAACAACAAGATGAAGGTCAGCAGTTGTAGGAGAGGAGATAAGATAAGGACAGAAAGATTTAGTCAAAGTAGGAATTCTAGTCTAAGTAAAAATTCAAGAAAGGCCAAGAATCCTAGTAGGATTAGGAAATATTGGATAAGCTCTATCTTGACAATGTTTTAGTTGACTTAGGAAAACATAACCTAAGTGGATAAGAAACCTAAGTACTAGTTGAATTAGGATAAGGCTATCTAATGCTATAAATACACCCATTATTTGTTAGCATAGAGATATGCTCCAAATTTTGTATATTTGCATTCATTAATCAAGAATTAGGGTTAGCATTCTTGCTTCTACTCTTGTTTGTATTTTGGTTATCTTTTAAAGTTGTCTTGAGATAACTTGGGCTTAAGACAAGGTGAAGAGTTGTCTTCCTTGCTTAAGAGCTTAGGTTGATGTTAAGAGTTGTCTTTTTCAACCAAGGCAAGTTGTGATAGCTTTAAGAGTTGTCTTGCCTATCCAACATATCATTTTATTCATTAGTTAATCCCAAAGGACAGCTTAGGGGACGTAAATCTAAAGAAAGAACTCAAGAATCAAACGGGACAGCAAGGTAGGAGAAGTTTTAGTAGGCGTGCTGACCCCTAAGGTGTAGAAAAGTTCGGGAAAAAAATCGAGACCTCAACATTTCGGCAGTGTGCGGAATGAACTTCCAGGAGTGACCAGAAAATCCCTGCACGCTTGGTAGAGGCGTCAGATGCGTTTGGCAGTGCTTGGGACAAACTTCCAAGAGCGACCGGAACATTGCCACGGATGTGGCAGAGGCATTGAGCGTGTTTGGCAGTGTGCGGGATGAACTTCCGAGAACAACCGGAACATTCCCATGGGCGTGGCAGAGGTGTTGGGTGCATTTGGCAGTGTGCAAGACCAAAATCCAGGAGTAACCGGTACATCCCCGCAGGTGTGGCAGCGGAGTTGGGCAATTTCAGCAGTGTTCAGGACAAACTTCCAGGAGTGACCAGAAAAATCCTTATGGGCTTGGCAGAGTCATTGCACGTGTTTGGCAGTGCTTGGGACGAACTTCCAAGAGCAAAAGAAACATGCCCGCGGGCATGGCAGAGCCGTCGGCAGCGTTTGACAGTGCGAGGGACAAACTTCCAGAAGTGACTGGAAAATCACTGCAGGCATGGCAGCAGCATCGGACACGTTGGACAGTGCATGGTATGAACCTCCAGGAATGACTGGAACATCTCCGTGGGCATGGTGGCTACGTGGGACGAACTTCTGGGTGCAAGTGGAACCGGAACATCGCTGTGGGCATGGTGGCTGTGTTGAGCGCATTCAGCAGTGCACCAAACGAACTTCTGGGAGTGACTGGAACATCCAAACAGGCATGGCAGTGGCATCAGGGACATTCGGCAGCGTGCGGGACAAAGTTCTGAAACGACCCAAAGATCCCCGCAAGCGAGGCAGCAGCATCGGACACATTCGGTAGTGTGCGGTATGAACTTCTAGGAGTGATTGGAACATACACATGGGTGAGACAGCGACATTGGGCACGTTCAGCAGTGCACAGACAAACTTCGGGGAGTGACCAGAACATCGCTGCTGGCATGGCAGCAGCGTCGAACTCATTCAGCAGTGTGCGGGATGAACTTCTTGGAGTGACCAGAACATGCAAGGAACAAACTTGCAGGAATGACCAGAATATCTCTGCGGCCACTGCAGTATGTGAGATGAACTTCTGGGAGTGATTGAAAAATGCCCATGGCGTGTTTGGCAGTGCACGGGATGAACTTGCTGGACCAACTAGAATCTGCCCGGGTGCCATGTGACTTCTCATTGTAGCCTCTTAGACGTTTGTGGTAGGTGGCTGTTTCTGCCCTGCTCGGTTTGGACTTGTTTTCCGGCCACTTGGGGTGTGTCTCTCTTCAATTGTTCAAGAGAATGAATGATAGATGATAGTTGGTGTTTGATATCACCTACCTGGTCATTGATCACATTATGGTTCCTCTCCAAGGCAAGGATTCTTCTGCAGTTGGTGGCGGAGAAATCTTCTATAGTCTGTTCTTGTGGTGCGGGTGAATGCTGCCTAGATGACATGGTAACCGTGATGCCTTGCAGTTGACTGGCGTCTATGCTGATGTCTTAACTATAGCACTCATTTGTTAGGGTGATCATACTACCTCTTAACTGGTGATTGTGTTGATTTCTCAATTGGAGCACCAATTTGTTTGTAATCGTGCTATTTCTCAATGAGAGCAATAATTTGTTGTGGTCCGGATTTTTCCCCAACTTTCTACACCTTAGGGGTCAGCATGCCTACTAAAAACCTTCCTAACTTGCTGTCTCGTTTGATTCTTGAATTCTTTTCTTGGATTTTCGTCCCCTAAGTTGTCCTTCGGGTTAGTTAATATATATATAAGGATATGTTGGATAGACAAGTCAACTCTTAAACCTATCACAACTTGCCTTGGTTGAAGAAGACAACTCTTGACATCAACCTTAGCCTTTAAGCAAGGAAGACAACTCTTAACCTTGTCTTAAGCCCAAGGTATCTCAAGACAACTCTTAAAAGATAATCAAAAACATAAACAAGAAAGTAAGCAAGAATGCTAATCTTGATTCTTGATTATTGAATGAGAAAATAACAAAATTCGGAGCATATGTCCTCCTCACAAATAATGGGCTGTATTTATAGTCCTAAGACAGCCTTATCCTAATCTAACTAGTACTTAGGTTCATAATCCACTTAGGATATGTTTTCCTAAGTTAACAAGCTTTTCTAAGTCAACTAAAACATTATCAAGATAGACCTTATCCCACTATTTCCTAATCCTACTAGGATTCTTGGTCTTTTTTGAATTCCTACTAAGACTAGAATTCTTACTTTGACTAAGTCCTTCTGTCCTTATCTTATCTTCTCTCCTATTGCTGCTGGAACTTCTTCTTGCCATTTCCTTCTTGGATTAGAACTTCTGCTATGGTGTGTCCTTCCTCTCCAAGACTTCTCTTTGGCGTGGTCCTCTTGTTGAAGTAAACCTGCCAAGACATCCTACTGCTACTGGAGTTCTTCACGCCGCCACTCTCCTTCTCCTGCTCGGATTGCTTCATGTGTGTCCTGCCAATGCTGGTCTTCTTCTTGGCGTGGATTCCCCCAATCAATTAGAACTGAGTCAGAACTTGGCTGTGCTTTACTGCTTGTTGCGTGCAGGCTTGTTGTGCGCACATTCTAACCTGTTTCTGCCTCTCTTGCTGCCTGGCGCCTTGCACGCATTCTCTCACGCTCCCTTTGCCTCCTAAGGTCCTCAACAGTTCAACAGTGCACAGGATGAACTCTTGGAAGCAAACCATAACATCCCCAACGGCTCAGTAGAGGCATCGGGCCGGTTGGATAGTGTGTGGGACCAACTTCCATGAGCAACCAGAAATTCCCCATGGAAGTAGCAGAGGTTTTGGGCACATTAGGTAGTGCAAAGGATGAACATTTAGGAGCGTGTGCAATATCCAGTGGGCACAATAGTGGCATTGGGCGGATTCGGCAGTGCACAAGATGAACATCTAGGAGCGAGTGCAAATCCCAACGGGCACAATATTGGCATCAGGCGGATTCGGCATTGCACAAGATGAACATCTAGGAACGAGCAGAAGATCCCCGTGGGTGCAGTTGCAATGTCGGACATGCTCAGCAGTGTGCGGGATGAACTTCTTGGAGCTACAAAAGCATCCCCACATGCGTGGCTTCGGCGTTGAATGCGTTCGGCAGTAAGCAGGACCAATTTCTAGGAGTGACTGGAACATCCCAGCGGGCGCATTAGAGGCATCGGGCGCATTCGATAGTGCATGGGACAAACTTTATGGAGGGACCAGATGATCCTTGTAAGTGCACAGAAGCATCATACACATTTTGCAGTATACGGGACGAACTTACGGGAGCGACTGGAACATCCTCGTAGGGGTGGCTGAGGCATCGGGTGCATTCGGTAGTGCTCCGGACAGACTGTTGGGAGAAACCAAAACATCCCCGTGGGCTTGGCAATGGCATTGGGCGCATTCGGCCGTGCGCGGGACGAAATTCCAGGAGCAACCCAATCAACCCTGCAGGAGCGGCAGAGGCTTTGGACCCGTTTGGCAGTGCTCGGGGCAAACTTCCGAAAGTGATGGGAAAATCCCTATGGGCTCAACAGATGCAACGGACACGTTCAGCAGTGCTTGGGATGAGCTTCCAGGAGTGACCAAAACATCCCTGCAGGCACAGCAGCGGTGTGGGCCACATTTGGCAATGCGCGGGACGAACTTTTGGGTGCGACTGGAACATTAATGCGGTCACAGCAAAGGCTTCTGTTGCACTGGGCAGTGTGTGGGTGAACTTCTAAGAGTGACCAAAACATCCCAGTGGGCATAGCAGCAATATTGGGTGCGTTCTGTAGGGTTCGAGATGAACTTCTGGGAGTGACTAGAACATCCCTGTGGGTGTGGTAAAGGCTTCAGTCGCATTCGATAGTGCGCAGGATGAACTTTCGAAAGTGACTTGGAAAGCCCTGCAGGCATAGCAGTGGTGCCGGACATGTGCGGCAGTACATGGGATGAACTTCTAGGAGTGATTGGAACATCCTTGCAAGCGTCGCAGAGGCATCAAAAGCTTTTGCCATTGTATGGGACAAACTCCGGGAGCAACTGGAACATCCCAGTGGGAGCGGCAGTAGCATTGGGCGTGTTCAGCAGTGCATTGGGCATGGCGCATAACAAACTTGCAGAAGCGACCAAAACATCCCTGTGGGTGCAGCAGAGTCATCGGTCACGTTGGGCAGTGCTCAGGATGAATATGGGAGCAACCAAAACATCCCCGCAGGCGTGGCAGCAGCATCGGATGAGTTCAGCTGTGCGTGAGACGAACTTCCAGGAGCAACTGCAACATCCCTGCAGGTGTGGCAGAGGCTTCGGGCACGTTGGGCAGTGTGCAGGATAAACTTCTGAAAGTGATGGCAACATCCCTGTGGGCGCAGCAGAGGTGTTGGGTGTGTTCTGCAGTGCGCAGAACAAACTTTCGGGAGCGATTGGAACATCCATGCGGGCATGGCAGCGCCATTGGACGAGTTCGGCAGTGTGCGGGATGATCTTCCGAGAGCGACTAGAAAATCCCCACGGGTGTGGCAGTTGCGTCAGGTGCATTCAATCGTTGTCGGGATGAACTTTCGGGAGCGACTGGAACAACCTCATGGGAGCAACAAAGACATCGGTGCGCTCAACATTGCACAGGTGTAAATTCTAGGAGGAACTAGACCATCCCAGCAGGCACAGAAGAGGTGTTGGACATGTTTGGTAGTGTGTGGGACGAACTTTTGTGATCAATTAGAACATCCCTAGGGATGTGGCAGAGGCTTCGGGCATGGAACGAACTTTCGGAAGCAACTAGAACACCCCTGCAGGTGTAACAGTGGTGTCAGATGCGTCTGATAGTGCCTGGGATGAACTTTCGAGAGCAATTGGAAAATCCCTGTGGGCATGGCAGAAGGATCGGTTGAGCTCGGCCATGTGCAGGACGAACTTCAGAGAGTGACCTGATCATCCCTGTAGGCTTGGCAGAGGTGTTAGCAGGATGAACTTCCGGTAGCAAGAAGAACATTCCTGTTGGTATGGCAGCAGCATTGGGCACATTCAACAGTGTGCGGGACAAACATCCTCATGTGCATGGCAGAGGCTTTGGGCGTGTTGGGCAGCGCACAGTATAAACTTCTGGGAGTGACTGGAACATCCCAGTGGGTTTGACAGAGTTGTTGGTTGTGTTTGGCAGTACACAGAATGAACTTCCGATAATGACCAGAACATCCTAATGGGCATGACAGAGGCATTAGGCATGTTCGGCAATATGCTGGACGAATTCAGGGAGCAATTGGAACATTCCTGCGGATGCGGCAGAGTCATCAAGTGCATTCAATAGTGCTTGGGACCAACTTTTGGGAGTGACCGGAACAACCCCACGGGCACGGCAACAGCATCGGATACGTTCAGCAGTGCACAGGACAAATGTCCTGCACCTACCAGAACATCCCTACGAGCATAGTAGAGGCTTTGGGCACATTCGATGGTGTGTGGGATGAACTTCCAGAAGTGACCAAAACATCCCTGCGGGCGTGGCAGAGGCATCGGGAGCGCTCGGCTGTGTGGGTACAAACTTCCAAGAGCAATCGGAACATCCCATCATGCATGCCAGTGGTTTGGGACATATTCGGCAGTGCACATGGACGAGCTTCCGAGAGCGACTAGAACCTCCCCGCGGGTGTGGCAGAGGCATCAGGTTCATACGGCAGTGTGCAGGAATAACTTCCGGAAGCGACTGGAACATCCCCGCGGCCGCAGTAATAGTGTCAGACACACTTAGCAGTGCACAATTCAAGCTTTTGGGAACGACTTGAACATCTCCGCGGCTGCGGTAATAGTGTCAGACACACTTAGTAGTGTGCAGGACTAATTTCCAAGACCGATTGGAATATCCCCGTGGGGGCAGCAGTGGCATCAGACACGTTTGACAGTGCACGGGACGAACTTCCAGGACCTACCGGAACATCCTCGTTGACACAACAGAGGCTTCAGGCACATTCGGCAATGCGCGGGATGAACATCCCTGCGATCACAGTATAGTTATTGGCCGCATTCAGCAATGCATGGGACGAACTTCTAGGTGTGACCAGCACATCCCGTGGGCACAGCAGCGGCATCAGGTGCATTCGCCAGTGCACAGGACAAACTTCCTGAACCTACCGGAACATCCCTGCGGGCATGGAAGAGGCTTTAGGAACATTCGGCAGTGGTTGGGATGAACTAACAGGAGTGACCGGAACATACCCATGAATGTGGTAGAGGCAATGGGCACGTTCAGCACTGCATGGGATGAGCTTCCGAACCATCCCCTTGGCATTAGTAGTGGCGTCGGGTGCATTCAACAGTGCATAGGAAGAACTTTTGGGATCAACTGGAACATCCCCTCAGGCATGACAGAGGTGTCGAGTGCATTCAGCAGTTTATGGGATGAAACTTTGGGGACCAAAACATCCCCGCTAGCACAGCAGAGTTGTCGTGCATGGGATGAACTTCAGGGATCAACTCGAGCATCCTTATGGGCGTGGCAGTGGCATTGGATACGTTCGACAGTGTGCGGTACTAACTTCCATGAGGGATCGGAATGTCTCTGCAGTTGCGGCGGAGGCTTTAGGCACGCTGGGCAGTGCGCAGGATGAACTTCTTGGAGCGACCTGAACATCCTCGTGGGCACGACATGACATTGTGCGTGTTCGACATTGCACTGGATGAACTTCCAGGAGCAACAGGAACATCCCCGCAGGTGCAGCATAGGCATCGCGCACATTCGGCAGTGCGTGGGATGAATTTTCAGGTGAGACCAGAACATCCCCACGGGTGCAGCGGTGGCATCAAGCGCATTTGGTAGTGCATAGGATGAGCTTCAGGGAGTGACCAGAACATCCTTGAAGGCACGGCAGGGGCATCATGCATGTTTGGCAGTTCTTGAGACAAACTTCATGTGCGACTAGAACATCCCTGCAGTTGTTGCAAAGGCATTGGGCGTATTTGACAGTGCATGGGATGAATATCCGAGTGTGATCAGAACATCCCCGTGGGTGCATCTTGTTAGAGTATTGTTCGACTACTCCATACAAGCTGGTGAAGTTCATTAAAGTGCAAAACAATTAAGCACACTAAGTGAAGAATGTAAACAGTAAGTGATGAATGGATGAGCTGGAACAAAGTCCATACGTTCAAGCTGTTTAGTAGAAATATAGTTAGTTAGTTAGAAAGTTAGTTGGGTAGTTAAAATAGGTTAGTTGGAATATGTAAATTTGTTATAAACACCATGCTTCTTCATTTTGTATATGATTTTTGGAATTCATTCTTTCAATAAAATTCTTTGTTAACAAAGCTTTAAGTTCTAACTTGGTATCAATGCTCTCATGGTGAATGCTAACTTGTCGATCCAAACTTCATTTGTTAACACTTCCTTTTCTTTTGCAATTCCTTTTAAACTTAACGGTACAAATTTCCTAGCGTGGAGGTCATAAGTTCTGCTGTCTATCAGAGGTAATGGACTAGAGAAGTTCATCACTAAAGATCAAAGCAAACCACCTTAATTCAGAACCGAAGTCAATGGTAATTAGGTAACTGAAAATCTTGATTTCACGATCTGGAGAAGATAGGATCAACTTCTTCTTAGCTGGCTACTATCCTTGATGATTGAGCATGTGCTTGGACTTATGATTGGGTGCAAGACCTCCTTGAAAGTTTGGAAAGCTTTATCAAAGCAATTCGGCTTATAATCAAGGGCACAAACACTTCAATTGTGTTTTCAGATTCAATTGATTAAAAGGGAAAGGTTGACTATGGTTGAATACTTTGTTTAAATGAAAAATATTACAGATCATTCGTTTGCAATTGGAGCACCTTTGAGTTATGATGATTTCATTCTATACTTGCTGAATGGTTTAGGATCTGAGTATGATCCTCTAGTTGTCAACCTCTATGGTTTAAGAAGTGTATTATATTCTTCTAACTCATGAATGCGGGCTTTAGCAACTTAACATGAATTATGTTTCTGTCACTCAAGGGAATTTTGCTGTGAATTACTTTCAAGCTAAGAATCCTAGCAAGAAAGCTTCAGGTTAGCATGGCTTTAATTTTGGCAACAATTTTCCTGGAGGTAAAGGAAGAGGAACTCAAAGTGGTAGAAGCTAGTTTGGGGGAAGAGGAAATTCAAAGCCTATGTGCCAAATCTATAATAAGATCAGACACACTACAAATATTTGTTTCCATCAATTTAATAAAGATTACGTTGCTTAAGTACCAGGTTCTTCACAGCATTAGAGCTTTCCTCAAAACCATAATAGGGAAGTTTTCTCAATCAAATAAGGTAGCTTATGTTGGAAATATGCAAGATGCTAAGTGTGCTAATGAAGGCTAGTATCTGGACAGTGGGGCTACTCATCATTTGATTAATAATTTCAATAATATGTCAGTCCAAGGTAAATTCTCTAGATCTGATAAACTTATTGTTGGTAATAGTGCTTGCTTAGAGATCACACATGTTGGATATGTTGTTTTATGTCCTAGATCATCATCAAGAACCTTGAAAAATCAACCTACAATTCATTTGAATAACTTGTTGTGAGTTCCACAAATAAAGAAGAATTTAACAAGTGTTTCAAAATTGACTTCTGACAACAATATAACTATTGAATTCTTTGATGATCAATGTTTATAAAGGACAAGAAGCTAAAAACTATGCTACTGAAGGGAGTGGCTTTGAAAGGGTTGTATAGGCTTCTTTTGAACTTAAGTTCTTCAAGTTATCAGTCATATTTCTCTAGCCTTAATTATACTTCTTGAACTCCTATTTCAATGCTCTCTTCTTTGTATTTTTCTTTTAATAAGTCTAATGGCTTAGAAAATGCTAATGATCCTTGTAATAAGCAACCTTTTGTTGGTACCACTGAGATAAAACATGTTATTGTTGATGTACTCCTCCATAGGTTTGGTCATTCAAACTCAATAGCTTTAAGACTCATTCTAAGGGCTTGTAAGTATTATTTACATTTCAATAAGAATGATATTCCATAATTCTATGATGCCTATCAATATGGCAAAAGTCACAAACAACATTTTGGAAGCTCAAGTATTAAGAGTTATTTTCTTTTACAATTGTTGTATCTTGATCTTTGGGGGCCTTTTTTCTAGTGTTTCATTTAAAGGTTTCAAATATTATCTCTACATAGTAGGTGATTTCACTCACTATAGTTGGATTTTTCCATTTAAGTTAAAGTTAAAAACATTCTTAGTATTTAAGCATTTTAAAAGACTTGTAGAAAAATAACTTGATTACTATATAAAGACAGTTTAAGCTGATGCAGGAGGGAAATTCATAAAATTGTTTGGTTTTTTGAGAGATAATGGTATTCAACATAAGTTTTCATGTCCTTATACATATCATCAGAATGGTGTTGTAGAGAGGAAGCATAAAACTATTGCAGACTTGGGGCTTACTCTTCTAGCTGAAGCTTATCTTTCTTTCTCTTTTTGGTGGCATTCCTTTCACACCTTCGTGTTTCTCATCAATTGAATACCTTCTTTAGTGTTAAATCATGTATCAACTTATGAAAAATTATTTCATTCTTGTCCAGACTATTCTATGTTAAGAGTGTTTAGTTGTGCTTGTTTTCCTTGTCTTTGAGATTATGAACTAAATAAGTTGAACTTTCATTCCTCTATGTGTAAGTTCATTGGATATAGTCTTTCTCACAAAGGATATAGATGTTTGCACCCTTCTGGGAAGATTTATATAACAACGTATGTTACTTTTAATGAAGTTTTCTTTCCTTATAGTTCAATGTCTTATTTAGTACAATCCAAGACTATTTCTTATTCAACTACAAGTGTTTCATCCACTATTCCTATTGTACCATTAATGCCTAGCTTACATTCTGTAAATACTATGGTTTGTTCATCTTCTACATCTGCATCTCCTTTTTCACCTTCTTAGACATCTTCAGCTGCAGTAGTCTACTCTAACTTAGAGCCATCTAACCAATCTAATATTCCCTTGCCTTTAGTCAATGCACATCCCATGATCACTAGATCAAAAAATGGTATTTTTAAGTCTAAGGTGTATCTCACTGATCACATATCTATAAAACCAACTAGTGTTATGGATGCTTTATTACTTATAGTCTGCAAAGCAGCAATGCAAGAAGAGTTTGATGCTCTTTAGAGGAACAGAACCTGGGATCTTGTTCCTTATTCTTTTGCACTAAAATTCGTTGGAAAAAAATAGGTTTTCAAATCAAGCATAATCTTGATGGTTCAATCTCTAAGTATAAGGGTAGATTGGTTGCAAAAGGCTTCCATCAAATATCAGGTTTTGACTTCTTTGACACCTTTAATTCTGTTGTTAAGGCTTCAACAGTAAGAGTAGTTATTAGTTTTGTAGTTACTCATGGTTGGTGCATGAGACAAATAGACATTAATAATGCTTTTCTCAATGGCAATTTGTTTAAAGCTATTTACATGCAACAACCAGAGGAATTCATTGATCCTTAGTATCCAACTCATCTCTACAAATTGAATAAAACACTTTTTGGGCTTAAACAAGCTCTTAGAGCTTGGTACACTATGTTCAAGTTCACTTTACAATAGTGGGGTTTCTTTAATTCAATTGCAGATTCTTCTTTGTTCATCAAATATGTCTCTATTGTAGTTCTTTTGGTATTGATTTATGTAGATGATATTTTGGTGGTTTGTTCTAATAATGCTATAGCTGAAGCTTTTATTTTGCAACTTAACAATGCATTTGCCTGTAAGGATCTTGGCTCTTTTGGTTTCTTTCTTGGCATTGAAGTCACTTTTAATGCTAGCTGTGTTCATTTACCTTAGATTGGTATGTTCATTAGCTGTTATCTAGAGCTAACCTGGTTAATTCTAAAGGTTGTCTCACACTAATGTCCTCTAGAACTAAGCTAACCAAGGATGATGGCAATCCATTTACGGATATCCCCTTTTATCATAGCATCATTGGTGGTTTTTGGATGTGCTCAATCATGGAAATGAAGCTGATGCCATCAAAGAAAGATTAATCCTCATAAACAAAGGATATCCATGACAAGGAAAATTCTAGTAGCAGCAGGAAATGTCACTAAGCAAGGAGTTTAAGATCAAGTAGGGTTTTACAAGTAAGATTTTAAGTAGGATTAGGAACCCAATATATTAGGCTTATCCTCATAGAATTCTAGATGACTTAGTAGTCCTTATTTACTTAAGAATCCTTATCATAGATGAATTAGGCATTTTAGTACAAGTTAAACATGGAAAGGCTATCGTCACTATAAATACAACATTATTACTTGTAATTAAATAGTTTTGAGGAATAAGCGAAATTTTGCTTCGTTGCATCCAAATTCTTATCTGAACAAATTCTTTGTTTAGTGGCGAATTATCTATCGATTCTTATCATTCTTCCTTCTTTCTATCTTAGAGTGTGGTGAATCAACCTAGTAATCTTGTTTGTGGCGATCTGATCTTATCAAACTTGATTAACTAGTTTTAATTCTTTATTTTGATTCTTGATATTCATTGAAATTTCTTTTTCTTCTTCTTAAACTTTTCATAAGCTATCCCTATCACATTTCCACTTCAAATTTGTACATAACCCTTTAGCTTCCTTAAAACACCTCTACAAACCCAATAACTTACTTCAATTATGACTTTTCATCCACCCAACAATTATACCATATCCCAACACCTCTTTCCATCCACAAAACCCTAAAAAAAATATACCCATTAGATCTTGATTCACCATTGAAGATGCTTTAAGGCATATCTGTTGGTATCAAAGCCTCTTTGAATCAAGAAACTCATTCATTTGAAAATTTCAGGAAGAATTATGTCTAGAAAAGAAGAAACTCCTCATGTTCCAAGAGGATTGAGTTTGGATCAAGCTAAGATCCTAGCACTTGAACACCAATAAGCAGAGATGAGGGAGCAAATTGACCGTTTAATTCAAGCCGTAGAACGGAATACCATTCAACAACAACCTAGAAGACATGAATGACGAGGGCAGCAAGCAATTAGAGGGCCTGATTATTATGAAGAGGATGAGCTTGATGAGCTAGAAATAGATGATGAAGTTGGGGAGAGACTATGGCAGAGAAGAAATACCAGGGATAATGGAATTGATGTTAAGCTAAAGATTCTGGCATTTCGAGGAACAAGTTCACCCGAGGAGTACTTAAAATGGGTGCAAAAAGTAGAGAAAGTATTTAAGTACTATGATTATTCTGAACCAAGGAAGTGCAAGTTGGCAGCTCTTGAATTCAATAATTATGCCAATTTATGATGGGAAAATGAGAAAACTAGGCGAAGAAGAGAAGGTTTAGGTGAGGTAACAAGTTATAGAGTCATGAAGAGATTAATGGAGAGAAGATTTTTGCCAGAATATTACAAACAGGAACTGTAAATTAAGCTTCAAAGTTTAAGGCAAGGGGGCATGTGTGTGGAAGATTATGTCAAAGAGTATGAGATGCTTATGATGAGATGTAACTTGCAAGAACTAAAAGAACCAATGATTGTAAGGTTCCTTGGCGGGTTAAAGTATGAAATTGCAAGTAGGGCAGAATTGCAACCATATGTTTCTTTGCAAGATGTGATTAAACTTGCTATCAAGGTGGAGAGACAATTAATGAGGGGAGTGCACAAATCAGGTTCTACCAAAAATATTAATTCATCATCTATTTATTTGACTTCCCTTTCAAAGAAGATAGCAAAATCAGTAGAAAAAGTGGTCCTAGCAAGTCAGTAGTAGCTATTGATAAAGGAAAAGGGAAGGTTGCAGAAACCATTCCTCTAAAATAGAGCCGAGACATCAAATGCTTTAAATGCCTTGGACATGGGCATATCGCTTTTGAATGTCCAAATAGGAGAGTAATGGTGCTTAAGGACTCACAAGAAGAATTGGAGAGTGAAGACGAGGCTGCAGAAGAAAAGGGAGTGGAAGATGGCGAGGAGGAAGAAGAAGAACATGCTGAAATTGGAGAAATGCTTGTAGTTCGCCGCACCATGACTACACAAGCAAAAACAGAAGATGAGTAGCGTGAGAATATCTTTCATACAAGGTGTGCAATTCAGAATAAGGTGTGTGGAGTTATAATTGATGGAGGTAGTTGTACAAATGTGGCTTCCACTACCTTGGTAGAAAAACTAAATTTAACTACTCTAAAACATCCCCAACCTTATAGATTGCAGTGGCTAAATAACAATGGTGATGTGAAGGTTACTCAGCAAGTTTTGGTGCCTTTTTCAATTGGTAGATACAAAGATGAAGTGTTGTGTGATGTCGTCCCTTATGGATGCAAGTCATCTTTTATTGGGAAGACCTTGGCAGTATGATAGAAGAGCTTTTCATGATGGTTATAAGAATACATATTCCTTTGTTAAGAATGGCAGAAAGATTGTGTTAGCGCCTCTTAATCCATAACAGATTTAGAAGGATAAAATTGAATTTGAGAAGAAAAAGAAAGAGAGTTTGTTTGTCAACAGAGTAGTAAAGCAAGCTTTGTTTGATAAAGAGTCAATCTTTATTCTGGTAGTCAAAAAAGCAACTCAAAATAGAGATATTACTCTGCCGACTCAAGTGAAAGCAATTTTAAAGGAGTTTGCTGATGTATTTCCAGAAGACATATCGAAATGGTTACCGCCAAATAGAGAAATTGAGCACCAAATAGATCTCATACCAGGGGCAACTTTACCAAATCGACCAGCCTATAGAAGCAATCCAAAAGAGATTAAAGAGTTGTAAAAGCAAGTTTCTGAGCTGATTGGTAAGGGATATGTTAGGGAATCCATGAGTCCTTGTTCCGTACCAGCTTTATTGGTGCCAAAGAAGGATGGAACCATGCGGATGTGTGTGGATAGTAGGGCAATCAATAAGATTATGGTAAAATATCGCTATCTTATCCCTAAACCTGATGATATGCTTGATGAGTTAAATGGTGCTGCTATATTTTCTAAAATAGATCTCAAAAGTGGTTATCATCAGATTAGGATGAAAGAAGGGGATGACTGTTTATCATATGTTGAGTTTACTTATAATAGAAGCGTGCATAGTGGAATGAAGCATTCTCCATTTGAGATAGTTTATGGATTCAATCCTACAACTCCTCTTGATTTGTTGCCACTGCCTATTGAAGAGAGAATTTGCTTTGATGGAAACAAAATGGCTGAGTTTGTTAAATCTCTACATGAAAGTGTGAAGAAACAAATTGAAAAGAAACATGAAGAATACGCACGGTTAGCAAACAAAAGGAGAACAATAATTCAATTTGCACCAGGAGATTTAGTTTGGATTCACCTACGCAAGGAAATGTTTCCAACACAAAGAAAATCAAAACTAATGCGAAGAGCTGATGGTCCTTTTAGAGTTGTTGATAAGGTGAATGATAATGCTTATAAGATCGAATTGCCTGGAGATTATAATGTTTCTACTACATTCAATGTCAGGGATCTTTCTCCTTACTTAGAAGATGATTTCAAAGACACCGAGGAGAAGGATTTGAGCACAAATCCAATTCAACAAGGGGAAGATGATGTGCTCAATCATGGAAATGAAGTTGCTGCCATCCAAGAAAAATTAATCCTCATTAACAAAGGATATCCATGACAAGGAGAATTCTAGCAGCAGCAAGAAATGTCACTAGGCAAGGAGTTTAAGATTAAGTAGGGTTTTACAAGTAAGATTTTAAGTAGAATTAGAAACCCGATATATTAGGCTTATCCTCATAGAATTCTAGATGACTTAGTAGTCCTTATTTACTTGAGAATTCTTATTATAAATGAATTAGGCGTTTTAGTACAAGTTAGACATGGAAAGGCTGTCATTACTATAAATACAGCATTATTACTTGTAATTAAGTAGTTTTGAGGAATAAGCAAAATTTTGCTTTATTGCATCCAAATTCTTATCTAAACAAATTCTTTGTTTAGTGGCGAATTATCTATGGATTCTTATCACTCTTCCTTTTTTCTATCTTAGAGTGTGGCGAATCAACCTAGTAATCTTGTTTGTGGCGATCTGATCTTATCAAACTTGATTAACTAGTTTTAATTCTTTATTTTGATTCTTGATATTCATTGAAATTTCTTTTTCTTTTCTTAAACTTTTCATAAGCTATCTCTATCACATTCCCACTTCAAATTCGTACATAACCCTTCAGCTTCCTTAAAACACCTTTATGAACCCAATAACTTACTTTAATTATGACTTTGCATCCACCCAACAATTATACCATATCCCAACACCTCTTTCCATCCGCAAAACCCTAAAAAAAATATACCCATTAGATCTTGATTCACCATTGAAGATTCTTTAAGGCATATCATTTATAGTATGTTACACTAACAGGGCTTGAAATTTCTTTTGTTGTTAATAAGCTTAGTCAATATATCATCAATTGTTGGAATCGAAAAACGATCACTGACAGTTGCTTGGTTGAATGCCCAATAATCAGTGCAAAACCTCCAAGTTCTGTCTTCTTTCTAACAAGTAGAACAGGAGAAGAAAAAGGAGAAGTGCTAGGTAGGATAATACCTTGTTGTAGCATCTGTTTCCACTTGTCTTTCGATCGCGTTCTTTTGGAAGTGTTCACACCGGTAAGGTGCTGCATTAATTGTCTTGGTTTCATCGATTAATGGGATGGCATGGTCGTAATGTCTTGAGGGTGGCAGTCCTTGTGGCTCTCCTAAGACATCTCTGAATTGCTTCAGTAAGTTCCTTACTCCCATTGTTATGTCTTCGTGTGTATGATGTTTGGCTAAATTTTCCTCTTTTGTGGCCAAGAGAATCGCAAAACATTGTGCCTTTTTTCCTTATAGTTGATCAAGGGTACTTACCTCACAATGATGTGCTGCATTGGTGGTGGATGCCTTCCACATGCAGTCCTTTCCCTTCCATTGGAAGTGCATGGCCATGGATTCGCAGTCGAACATTATCTTGCCTATGGTTTTAAGCCAAGCATTGCCTAAAACCATATCAAGACCTACCAGGGCTAACAAATGCAGTTCTGCCTTTATTTTGACTCCTTGAATTTGCATTTCTGCTGCCTGAATCACTTATGCACACTTAAGCTCTTGTCTACTTGCCACTCTTACCTTAAAGGGTACAATCCTTTTTAGACATAGTTGAAGTGTTTTGACCAATTTTGTGTTGATGAAGTTATAGGTACCTCCATTATCAATCAACACCAAAACGTTCTGTCCTTTAATGGTTGTGAACAACCTTATGGCAGTAGGCTTGGTGGTTGCCTCTACTGCATCTAAGTTGATTTCACCTTCTTCAGCATGATCCAAGGAGTGTACTGCCTTAGCTTGCTCCTTGCTATCCATGCGACTTTGGGCGTTTGTGTTGGCACTGGGGTTGTTGTCGGCATTGGGGTTGTTGTCCAGAACACCTGACTTGTTTCATGAAATGTCTGGATCTTCAGTGTTCAAGCTGTAACCCAAATAATCCTCATTCTGTCTAAGGAATTGAGGGTCTAAAATAGGTGTAGATGATGACATTTGATCAATATTTGTGCCTTATGAAACTTGCTGCATGCTATGCATATTTCCACTGCAGTTTGAACAATGAATAGTCTAACGGTTTGATCACTTGCAACTTATGAAGCTGTCTGTGAAAGATTAGTAAGTCCTTCAATTTGGACAAGAATATGATTAGGAACTTTGTTTTTTGATCCAAGTTTAGCCAACAAGGCAGATTGTCCCTGTTCTGGTGGATAATTTGTAGAAGCATGCACTTGTAATCCATATGAAAATCCATATGCTTCATCATCCACTTTCATTCGTTGTTCTTCCACTCTTGGTAGTGCTAAAGAAGATGTAGAAGTAGTAGCATAAACTTGAATAGATGAATTTGGTAGATGCATTGTTTAACTTATCACAAGATATTTGCATCTTTATCTTGGCATTCGTGCACACCAAGTCCTATCCTGGAACATTTGTGTCCTTAGTGTTGCTATCATCTAGAAGTGCATATTCATCTTTTATGCACAATTCCTTTCCTCTACTATCATCAACTGGAATTCTTGGTGATGAAACATCTTCACTTGTTCTGCAGATCGACATCTTAAGAGGCGGCAATGAGTATTCTAAGTTCTGAACTGGTGTAGCACTCTTAGAATTTAATGAAGGAAAGACTTGGTTCCCATCAAACTTGGAGCAAATATTTGTGATGCTGGATGGGCCAAATCTATTCACCAATTCTTGTGTGAACCTTGTCTAGCTAATCCTTCTACCTTCTCGGCCATAGGTGGCCTTAAGCCAATGCCAACATTGGTTGGCTCTCCCACATTGGTGATAGGATGCAAAATCAACCCTTTCACCTCTTTCAACACATTGTTTCTCAAAGTAAAATTCAGCCTTGGAGATCCATTCAGTTGGATCTCCCTTCTCAAAGGTAAGGAATTCAATTTTTACGTTAGGCCGTGTATAATGGCTTAGGCCAATCCTCTCTCCTATTTGTCTGCCACAGTTCTACCTCATGACGATTCCGTATTCTCCTTGGCTGCCATGCTGCTGGCGTTTGATCTAAGACCTCATTGTTGCCTTACTCATCATATGAGTCATGAGGTTGGTGCAAATTCGGTGGCACCTCCCTTCTGCACACTAGACTTATCCGTTCTCTCCCTCTTTCTTGAGAAGGAAGCTGCTCATGGTCAAATTCGTCCTCATGCACTTGGTGCCACGTGATTTCTAATTGACACCTCTTAGACATTTGTGATAGATTGTTGTTCCTGGCCTGCTCGGTTTAGACTTGTTTTCCCATCACTCGGGGTCTTTCTCTCTTAAATTTTTCAAGAGAATGAATGATAGATGATAGTTGGTGTTTGATATCACCTACCTGGTCATGTATGGTGCATTATTCCCTGTTCAAGGCTAGGATTCTTCCAAAGTCCTTGTTAGTTCACTATTGTGGAAAGGGTGAATTGCCTGAATGACATGGTGATGTATTGCCTTTTCAATTTGGTGTTGAACATGCTGCTCTCTCAACAAGAGCAAATTTGTTGGGGCGATCGTGCTACCTCTAAACTAATGGTGATTGTGCTGACCTCTCAATGAGAGCACCAATTTGTTGAGGTCCCAATTTTTTCCCTAACTTTTCTACACCTTAGGGGTCAGCACGCCTAGTAAAAACCTCTCCTAACTTGCTATCTCATTTGGTCCTTGAGCTCTTTTCTTAGATTTACATCCCCTAAGCTGTCCTTTGGGATTAATTGATGAATAAAACATATGTTGGATAGGCAAGACAACTCTTAAACCTATCACAACTTGCCTTGGTTGAAGAAGATAACTCTTGACTTCAACTTTAGCTCTTAAGCAAGGAAGACAACTCTTAACCTTGTCTTAAGCCCAAGTTATCTCAAGATAATTTTTAAATGATAACTGAAATATAAACAAGAATGGAAGCAAGAATGCTAACCTTGATTCTTCATTAATGAATGAAAAGAATACAAAATTCAGAGCATATCTCCTCCTCACAAATAATGGGTATTATTTATAGTCCTAAGACAGCCTTATCTCAATTCAACTAGTACTTAGGTTCTTTATCCACTTAGGATATGTTTTCCTAAGTCAACAAGCTTTTCTAAGTCAACTAAAATATTATCAAGATAGACCTTATCCCATTGTTTCCTAATCCTACTAGGATTCTTAGTCTTTCTTGAATTCCTATTTAGACTAGAGTTCATACTTTGACTAAATCTTTCTGTCCTTATCTTCTCTTGTATTCTACAGCGGCTGGACTTTATCTTTGCTTTTCCTTCGAGGACTAGGACTCTCAACGCATATCCTTTGGCCCTTAGGATTCTCCTTGGCATGAATATCCTATTGCTATTGGAACTCATCATGCGTGTCCTGCTGCTGCTGGAATTCTCCTTGGCATGGATGTCCTGCTACTGGTGGAACTCTGCTTGGTATAGATGTCCCGTTGCTGCTGGAACTCTGCTTGGCATAGATGTCCTACTACTGTTGTTGGAGTTCTTCTTGATGTGATTATCTTCTTCTGCTGGAACTCCTATTGGTGTGAATGTCCTTCATTGATTAGAATTAAGTCAAATACTAGTTGGGCCTCACTGCTGGGCCGTACACTTGCCGTTACCATGCTTGTTATGTACATTTTCTAGCCCATGCTCTCCTTTGTTGCTCAGTTTTCTGCCCACTGCCTTTCCAGCATACTTAGGTTCTCAACAGCTCAGCATTACATGGGACAAACCTTTTGGGAGTGGCCGACAAATACTGTAGACTCAGCGAAGGCATCGGATGCATTGGGCAGTGTGCGGGTCGAACTTTTGGGAGTAACCGGAACATCCCAGCGAGTGTGGTAGAGGATTTGAGTGTATTCAGCAGTGCACGGGATGAACATTCAGCAGCACCTGGAAAATCCCCACAGGAGCAGCAGAGGCGTCAAACGCGTTCCACAATGCACGGGAAGAACTTCCAAGACCGGTTGGAACATCCCCGCAGGCGCGGTAGAGGTGTTGGATGCGCTCAGCCGTGCGCAGGACAAACTTCCCGGAGCGACTGGAACATCCCAGCAGGTGCAGCAGAGAATTCAGTGCATTCAGCAGTGTGCGGGATGAACTTCTAGGAGTGATCAAAACATCCTCGCAGGCTCGTCTGAGGCTTCGGACGCATTTGGCAGTACTCGGGATGAACTTCAGAGAGTGACTGGAACATCCTTTCAGGAGCAGCAGCAGCATCGGACACATTCAGTAGTCGGCGGGAAAAACTTTTAGGAATGATCGGAACATCCCCATGGGCTTGGCAGAGGTATCAGACGCATTCGGCAGTGCACTGGACGAACTTCTGAGAGCAACCAGAGCATCTCCGTGGGCTGCTGAGGCATGGGTGCATTCTCTAGTGTGCAAGATGAACTTTTGGAACAGACCAAAACATTCCCGTTGGTGTGGCAGCATCAGAGACGTGAAGCTATGCACTAAAGAAACTTCTTGGAGCAACCAGAACATCCACTTGGGTGCGTTGGATAGTGTGCATGACGAACTTCTGCAAGCAACCAGTACATCCCCTGCAGGCATGGCAGGTGTGTCAGCCGCGTTTGGCAATGCATGGGACGAACTTCTAGAAGCAACTAGAACATTGCCACCAGAAAGGTAACGACGTTGGGCGCATTTGGCAATACGTTGGACGAACATCTGGGAGAGACCAAAAAATCCCCCTGGGCTTGGTAGAGGCGTCGGACATGTTCAGCAGTGTGTGGGACAAACTTCCAAGAGCGACCAGAACATCCACATGGGCACGTCGGAGGCTTCGCTTATGTTTGGCAGTGCACGGGACGAACTTCTAGGAGCGATTGGCACATCCCACGAGCACAGTAGATGCGTTGGGCAAGTTTGGTAGTGTATGGGATGAACTTTCGGGAGCGACTAGAACATCCCCGCAGGCGTGGCACTAGCATTGGGCGCATTCGACAATGCATGGGACGAACTTCCAGAACAGACCGAAAAATGCCCGGGGGCTCGGCTGAGCCATCAGATGTGTTCGGTAATGCTTGGGATGAACTCTTGGGAGTGAACGGAACATCCCCATGGCACGGGGGAGGTGCTGGGCGCATTTGGCAATGCATTGGATGAAATTTTGGGAGCAACAAGAACATTCCCATGGGCATGTCAACGGCGTCAAACACATTTGTGTTGGGGACCTTAGGAGGTGAAAGGATCATGAGCGAATGCACGCAAGGCGCCAAGCAGCAAGACAGGCAGAAACAGGCCAGAGTGAAGCATGGCCAAGTTCTAACTCAGTCCTAATTGCTTGCGAAAATCCAAGCCAAGAAGAAGACCAACATTGGTAGGACACGCATGAAGCAATCCGAGCAGGAGAAGGAGAGTGACAGCGTGAAGAAGTCTAGTAGCAACAGGATGTCTTGGCAGGTTTACTTCACCAAGAGGACCCCACCAAAGAAAAGCCTTGGAGTGGACAGACATGCCACAGCAAAAGTTCTAATCCAAGAAAGAAACGGCAAGAAGAAATTCAGCAGCTGTAGGAGAGAACATAAGATAAGAACAGAAAGACTTAGTCAAAATAGGAATTATAGTCTTAGTAGGAATTCAAGAAAGACCCAAAATCCTAGTAGAATTAGGAAACATTTGGATAAGGTCTATCTTGATAAAATTTTAGTTGTCTTAGAAAACCTTGTTGACTTAGGAAAATATATCCTAAGTTGATAAGAAACTTAAGTACTAATTTAATTAGGATAAGACTATCTAAATACAGTCCATTATTTGTGAGCAGGGGGATATGCTCCGAATTTTGTATTCTTTTCATTCATTAATCAAGAACTAAGGTTAGCATTCTTGCTTCTATTCTTGTTTATATTTCAGTTATCTTTCAAGAGTTGTCTTGAGATAACTTAGGCTTAAGACAAAGTGAAGAGTTGTCTTCTTTGCTTAAGAGCTTAGGTTGAAGTCAAGAGTTATCTTCTTCAACGAAGGCAAGTTATGATAGGTTTAAGAGTTGTGTTGCCTATCCAACATATCTTTTATACATTAGTTAATCCCAAAGGACAGCTTAGGGGATGTAAATCTAATGAAAGAACTCAAGAATCAAACAGAACAACAAATTAGTAGAGGTTCTAGAAGTTGTGCCAACTCTTAAGGTGTAAAAAAGTGGACAAGAAATCAGGACCCTAAAAGTTCGGCAGTGCATGGGACGAACTTCTAGAGGGACTAGAACATCCTTGTGGGCACAGCGAAGGCTTCGGGCATGCTGGGAGTGTGCAGGACAAACTTCTAGGAGCGACTGGAACATCCCTGCGTATGCAACAGAGGCGTTGGACATGTTTAGCTGTGCGCGGGATGAACTTTTAGGAGCAACCAGAACATCCTAGCAGGTGCAGTAGAGGTGTTGGGTGCACTTGGCAGTGCACAGGATGAACTTTCGAGAGCAGCCAGAACATTCCACAGGCACGAAGAGGCATTAGGCACATTCAGCAGTGCATGGGACGAGCTTTGGTGAGTGGAAGAAACATCCCTGCTGGCATGGCAGAGGCATCTGGCACATTTAGCAGTGTGCAGGGCGAACTTCTGGAAGTGACCAGAACATCCCCGTGGGTAAGGCATCTACATCGGGTGCATTCAGCAGTACACATGAGGAACTTCTGTGAGCGACCTGAATATCCCCACCGGTGCAGAAGCGGCATCAGACAAGTTCGACAGTGCGCAGGAGAAACTTTCAGGAGCAACCGCAACATCTGTCGCGTCCACAGGGATGTTACAGTCGCTCCTGAAAGTTTGTCCCATGCACTGCTGAACATGCCAAATGCCTCTACTGCACCTACGGGGATTTTCCGGTTGCTCCCAGTATTTCATCCTACACACTGCCAAATGCTCCTGACATTGCTTCACTCCTGTATGGATGTTCCAGTCACTCCCCAAAGTTCGCACCGGACACTACCGAATGCAACCGATGCCTCTGCCATGCCTGCAAGGATGTTTTGGTCGCTACTGGATGTTCGTCCCCTGCACTTCCTAACGTGCCAGAAGCCTCCTCCACGCCGGTCATTACAGGAAGTTCATCTTGCACACTGTCGAGCATGTCTGCACTGCCATGCCCACAAAAATATTTCCGCTGGTTATGGAAGTTTGTCCCGCGCACTGCAGAATGCACCCCATGCCTCTGTCATGCCCGCAGGTATGTTCTGGTCGCTTCCCAAAATTCATATCGTGCATTGCCCAACACGCTCGAAGCCTCTGCTGTGCCCTTAAGGATGATCTAGTCACTCCAAGAAGTTCATCCTGTGCACTGCCGAATATGCCCGATGCCTCTACCACGCTCGTGGGAATATTCTGGTCACTCTCGAAATTTCATCACGCAGCCTGCCGAAAGCGACCGACGCCTTTGCAGTGCCTGTAGGGATGTTTCAGTCGCCCCCCAAAGTTCATCCTAAGCAATGCCAAACATGTCTGATGCCTCTGCCGAGTTTGCGTGAATTTTGTTGGGCAGTGTCCCCGAATGTTCGTCTCACGCACTGCAGAACACACCCTATGCCACCGCTGCACCCACGGGGATGTTCTGGCTGCTCTTGGAAGTTCAACCCGAGCACTGCCAACGTGTTCGATGCCTTTGCTGAGTCCACTGGCATTTTTGGGTCACTCCTAGAGGTTTGTCCCTGCGCATGGCCGAATGTGGACAATGCCTTAGCCGTGTCAACAGGGACATTCTAGTCGCTCCCAGAAGTTCATTCTGCACACTGCTGAACTCGCCTGACGCCTCTGCCGCACCTCAGGGACATTTTAGTCACTACTAGAAGTTCATCTTGCACACTGCCCAACATACTCGAGGCCTCAAACTCACCCGATGGGATGTTCTGCTCATCCCGAAAATTTGTCCCTCGCACTGCCGAACGTGCCCGACACCTCTTTTGCACCAGCATGGATGTTCTGGGTTGCTCCCGGAAGTTCATCTCCAACACTGCCGAATGCGTTAGATGCCTTTGCCGAGCCCACGGAGATTTTGCGGTCTCTCCAAGAAATTTGTCCTGCATACTGTAGAATGCGTCCATGCTGCTGCTGTGTCCGCAGGGACGTTCCAGTCCCATCTAAAAGTTTGTCCCATGCGCTGATGAACGCACCTGGTGCCTTTGCGCGCCTGCGGGGATGTTTCGGTTGCTCCTAAAAGTTCGTATCACGCATTGCCAAACATGCCTGTCACCACTATTGCGCCCTCAGAGATGTCCCAGTCGCTATAGGAAGTTCATCCCACACAATTTCCAATGTGCCCCAAACCTTTGCTGTGCCCTGCGGAGGTGTTCTAGTTGCTTCTGAAAATTCATCCCGTGCACTGTCCAACACCCCCGAAGCCTCAGATTCGCCCAAGGGGATGCTCCCATTGCTCTCAAAAGTTTGTCCCGTGCACAAATAAATGCGCCTGCGGGGATGTTCTGGTTGTTCCTGGAAGTTCATCCCGAGCACTGCTGAACACATCCAATGCCTCTGCCATGCCTGCAAGGATTTTTTCGATTGCTCCTGGTAGTTCATCCCACACATAGCCGAACGCACCTGAAGCCATTTTCACTCCCATGGGGATGTTCCAGTCACTCCCTAAAGTTCATCCTGCACACTTTAGAACATGCCAAATGCTGCTACTGTGTTTATGTGGATGTTGCGGTTACTCCCGACAGCTCATCCCGCGCACTGCCTAACGCGCTCGATGCCTATGCTGCATCTGCGGGGATGTTCCAATCACTCCCAAAAGTTTATCCCGTTCACTATTGAATGCACCAAACGTCACTGCTGCACCCGCAGGGATGTTCCAGTCATTGCTGGAAGTTCATCCCATGCACTGCCGAATGCACCCGACACCTATGCCACGTGGGGATGTTCCACTCATACCTAGAAGTTCATCCCGAGCATTGCCGAATGTGTCCGAAGCCTTTGTTGAGTTTGAGGGGACTTTTTGGTAGCTCTCGAAGGTTCGTCCCACACACTACCAAACACACCCTACACTTCTACCATGCCTGCGGGGATGTTCCAGGCACGCACGGAAGTTTGTCTCGCAAACTGCCCAACATGCCCGAAGTCTCTGCCATGGCTGTGGGGATGTTCCGGTTAGTCCCGAAAGTTTGACCTGCACAGTTTCAAATGTGCCCGATGCCTATGCTTGGCCCTAAGGATGTTCCGGTCACTCCCAGAAGTTCGTCCTATGCACTTTATGCTCGACTACTCTGCCATGCCACTGGATGTTCTGGTCACTCCCAGGAGTTTGTCCCTTTTGATGCTGCAGCCGCACCTGCGGGGATGTTCTAGTTGCTCTTGGAAGTTCATCTTGCGTATGGCCGAATGTACCCCATGCCTTTGCCACACCTGCAAGGATGTTCCGGTTGCTCCCAAACGTTCATCTCGTGCCCTATTGAACACGTATGATGCTGCTGCTGCACCCACAGAGATGTTCTGGTCTCTTGCGAAAGTTTGTCCTGTACACTGCCAATGTGCCCGAAGCCTCTGCCGTGCCTGCTGGGATGTTTTAGTCACTCCCAGAAGTTCATCCCAAGCACTGCCGAATGCATCTGATGTAGCTGCCAAGCCCACGGGGCTTTTGTAGTTGCTTGCGGAAGTTCACCCCATGCACTGTCCAATGCGCCTAAAACCTCTGCCGCACTTGCGGTCATGTACTGATCAAAACCATAAGTTCGTCCTGCACACTGCTGAGTAGCCCGATGCCTTTGCCATGCCTGCGGGGATGTTCTAGTTGCTCCTGGAAGTTCGTCCTGCACACTGCCCAACATGCCTGAAGCCTCTGCCATGCCCATGGGGATGTTCTAGTTGCTCACAAAAGTTCATTCCGTGCACTGCCAAATGTGACTGATACCATTGCTGAGCCTGCGGGGATTTTTTGGTTGCTCCCGTAAGTTCACCCCTCGCACTGCCGATGCACCCGTAGGGATGTTCTGGTCATTCCTGGATGTTCATCCTGCACACTGCCGAACGCATCCAAGACCTCTGCTGCACCAGTGGGGATGTGCCAGCTGTTTCTAGAAGTTTATCCCGCACACTGCCGAGTGGCCCAACGCTTCTGCCTCACTCATGGGGAAGTTCCAATTGCTCCCGGATGTTCATCCTTTGCACTGCCGAACGCGCCCGATGCCTCTGCTGCTCACGTGGGGATGTTTAAGTCGCTCCCAAACATTCATCCCGTGCACTAGCCACCTTTGTAAGTGCTTGCAGGATGTTCCGTTCACTCCCGAAAGTTCATACCGCTTACTGCTGAACACACCAGACACCTCTGCCATGCCCTCGGGCATGTTATAGTCGCTCTCGGAAGCTCATCTCATGCACTGCCTAATGTACCTAACGCCGTTGCCATGCCTGCAGGGATTTTTCAATCGCTCTCGAAAGTTCATCCCAGCCATTGCTGAATGCGCCCAACACCACTGTTGTGCTTGTGGCATTGTTTCAGTCATTCCTCGAAGATCATCCCTGCACTGCAGAACATGGTTGACACCTCTCCCATGCCTGCGGGAATGTTTTGGTCGCTCCCCAAAATTCATCCTGTGCACTGCACAACACGTCCAAAGCCTCCCTAAGGGTGAACTTCTGAGAGCAACCAGAGCATCCCTGTAAGCATGGCAGAGGTGTCAGGCGCATTCAGTAATGCACGGGACGAACATCCGGGAGGAACCAGAACATCCCCGCAGGCAAGACGGCGATGTGGGACATGTTCGGCAGTGTGCGGGACAAACTTCCGAGAGCAACAAGAAAATCCCCGTGGGCTCGGCAGAGGTATCTAATATGTTCGGCAGTGCTCGGGACAAACTTCCAGGAGTGACCGGTACATCCTTGAAGGCGTAGCAGAGGCATTGGGCACGTTCGGCAGTGTGTGGGACAAACTTTTGGGAGCGACTGGAACATTCTTATGGGCGCGGCAGAGGCACTAGGCGTGTTCAGCAGTGTGCAGGATGAACTTCTAGGAAAGATTAGAACATCCCTGCTGGTGTGGATGAGGCTTGGGGCAAGTAGGGCAACGTGCAGGATCAACTTCAGGTTGTTAGCGGAACATCCCTGCGGGCAAGGTAAAGGTGTTGAGCGCTTTTAATAGTGAATAGGATGAACTTCCAGGAGTGATTGGAAAATCCCCATAGGCTCGGCATAGGCATCGACGCATTTGGCAGTGCTCAGGACATACTTTTGGGAGCAACCAGAACATCCTCGCGGGCGTGGCAGAGGCTTTGGGTGCGGTGGGCAGTGTGTGGGATGAACTTCCTGGAGCAAGCCGAACAACCTCACAGGTGGAGCAGTGGCATCAGACACATTTTGCGGGTGGAGCGACCGTAAGCCTCGCGGCAGAGGCTTCAGGCACATTGGATAGTGTGCAGCGTGAACTTTCAGGAGTGACCAGATCATCCCAGTGGGCGTGGGATAGGTGTGGGACGCATTCGACATTTCTTGTGACAAACTTGCAGGAGCGACATGAACATCCCCGTGGGCATGGCAACGGCATTGGGCGTCTAAGCAATGTGCGGGCCGAACTTCCTAGAGAGACCGGAACATGGCCACTAGTACAGCAGAAGCTTTGGGCGCATTTGATAGTGCACAGGGCAAACTACCAAGAGCAACCAGAACATCCCCGCTGGGCTTGGAAGAGGCATCAGGTGTGTTTGTGTTGACAACCTTTGGATGCAAAGGGAGCGTGAGCGAATGCGAGTGAGGTGCCAAGCAGCCAAAGAGGCAACTAAGGGCCAAAATGTGACCACAGATATCCAAGGCAAAAAGGACTCCAAGATTGGCAGGATATGCATGGTGCAATTTGAGCAGGAGAGGGAAGTCTTGGAACTCTAGTAGCATCACTACATAATGAAGGGTTAGCTTTAACAAGATAATCACGTCAAGGAGAAGTCTTGGAATGGAAGGACACGCAATATGAAAGTCCTAAACCTAGAAGGAAACAACAAGATGAAGGTCACAGCTGTAGGAGATAAGATAAGATAATTTAGTCAAAATAGGATTAGTCAATCAAGAAAGACCAAGAATTGTAGTAGAATTAGGAAACATTTGGATAAGGTCTATTTTGATAAAATTTTAGTTGTCTTAAAAAACCTTGTTGACTTAGGAAAACATATTCTAAATGGATAAGGAACTTTAAGAACTAGTTTAATTAGGATAAGGCTATCTAATACTATAAATACAACCTATTATTTGTAAGTAGGGAGATGCTCCGAATTTGTATATTTTCAATCATTAATCAAGAATCAAGGTTAACATTCTTGCTTCTATTCTTCTTTATATTTCTGTTATCTTTTAAGAGTTGTCTTGAGATAACTTGGGCTTAAGATAAGGTGAAGAGTTGTCTTCCTTGCTTAAGAGGTTAGGTTGAAGTCAAGAGTTGTCTTCTTCAACCAAGGCAAGTTGTGATAGGTTTAAGAGTTGTTTTGCTATCCAACATATCCTTTTATGATTAATCTATCCCAAAGGACAACTTAGGGGAAAAGAATCAAAGAAAAGTACTCAAGGATCAAATGGGACAGCAAGTTAGAGGAGGTTTTAGAAGTCGTGCTAACCCCTAAGGTGTAGAAAAGTTAGGACAAGAAATCAAAACCCCAACAAATTGGTGCTCTCATTAAGAAGTCACATGATCACTCCAAGAAATTGGTGCTCACATTGAGAGATCAGTACAGACACCATTCAATTGAAAGGCATCATGGTTACCATGTCATCTAGGCAGCATTCATGCGCACCACAAGAACAGACCGAAGAAGACCTTTTAGTCACCAACCATGGAAGAATCCTTGCCTTGGAGAAGAACCAGCATTCGATCAATGACTAGGTAGGTGATATCAAACACCAACTATCATCTATCATTTATTCTCTTGAACAATTAAAAAGAGATACACCTTTGAGTTGCTAGAAAACAAGTCCAAACTGAGCAGGGTAGAAATAGCCACCTACCACAAACGTCTTGGAGGCTTCAATCAAAAATCACACGGCACCAAGTGCATGAGGTCGAATTTGACCAGGAGCAGCTTCCCTCTCAAGAAAGGGGGAAAAGGCGCATGAGTTTGGGAAGCAGGAGGGAGACTTCACCAAATGAACACCTGCCCCATGATAGCTACAATGATTATAGCAAGGATAAGGAAGTGCTGGACAGAAGGCCCGCATCATGGCAACCAAGAAAGGTGCAGAATCACCCTAAGGTAAAAACCATGGCGCACCACAAGGAGGGAGGATTGGCATTACAACAGCCCAAGCCATTATACATGGCCTAAAGGTAAAAATTGAGTTCCTTACCTTTGAGAAGGGAGATCCAATTGAATGGATCTCCAAGGCTGAATTTTATTTTGAGAAACAAGGTGTTGAGAGAGGTGAAAGGGTTGATTTTGCATCCTATCACCTATGTGGGAGAGCCAACCAATGGTGGCATTGGCTTAAGGCCACCTTTAGCCGAGAAGGTAGAAGGATAGGCTGGACAAGGTTCACGCAAGAGTTAGTGAACAGATTTGGCCTGTCTAGCATGACAAACTACGAGGGACAGCTTGCCAAGATTAGGCAAGAGGGATCTCTAGAAAGTTACCTTGAAGAATTTGAGAGGTTGGCCGAATTAGTAGGACATTGGCCAGATAGTGCACTAATTGGCACTTTTCTAGATGGCCTTGTACCTTGGCTAAGCCAAGAAGTGAAGATGAGGGCATCCAAACTCTCTCACTCAGTGCATTTGGTTGGCAAGGCTCATCAACGATGGGAGAAGCATCACCTGCAGCACAACCAAGGTCATCAAACCCTCGGACAAACTAGGTAAATCATCCTATCAAGTAAGAAACCACCCTCAAAAGCAAAAGACCCTCTCAAACTATCAATCAAAGAGATCAATAAAAGAATTGAGAGAGGCCTACGCTTTAGGTGCAATGATAAGTGGCAAGTTGGCCACAAGTGCAAGAAAGGGCTGCTCAACATCATTGAAGTTGTAAGTGATGAAGAACATGAGGAAACCAGTGAGGAAGATCAAGAAAGCTGCATGGACAATGAGGAGGAAGCAGAGATAAAACACTCCCTAAATCACGCAGAGGAAGGCGAAATCAACTTGCATGCAATAAGGGGCAACCACTAAGCCTACTACCATGAGATTGCTCGCAACCATTAATAGGAAGAATGTTTTTTTGTTGATTGATAGTGGAGCCACCCATAACTTCATCAACACAAAATTGGTCAAAACACTCTAGCTATGTTTAAAAAGGATTTCACCCTTTGAGGTAAGAATGGCAAATAGACAGAAGCTTAAGTGCTCACAAGTTATCTAGGCAGTAGCAATGTAGATTCAAGGAGTCAAGATAGAGGTAGAACTACATGTGTTAGCCTTGATAGGCCTTGATGTGGTTTTAGGCAATGCTTGGCTTAAAACCATAGGCAAGATAATGTTCGATTATGAATCCATGGCCATGCACTTCCAATGGAAGGGAAGGTAGTGCAAATGGGAAGCATCCACCACCAATGCAGTGCATCATTGTGAGGTAAGTACCCTTGAATGACTATACAGAAAAAGGGCACAATGTTTTGCGATTCTCTTGGCCACAAAGGAGGAAAAACACAGCTGAACATCATGAAGGGCAGAACAAGCATGAAGACATACCATCGGCAATAAGGAACCTACTGGAGCAGTTCAGAGATGTCTTAGGAAAGCCACAAGGGCTACCACCCTCAAGACATTACGACCATGTCATCCCATTAATTGACGAGACCAAGGCAATTAATGTAGCACCTTATCGGTATGCACACTTCCAAAATAAAAGAGATCGAAAGACAAGTGGAAGAGATGCTACAGCAAGGTATTATCCAACCTAGCACCTCTCATTTTTCTTCTCTTGTTCTACTTGTTTGAAAGAAAGACGAAACTTGGAGGTTTTGCATCGATTACTGGGCACTTAAACAAGTGACTTTCAAGGATCGTTTTCCAATCCCCACAATTGTTGATATGCTGGACGTGTTACATGGAGCAAAGTTGTTTACCAAGTTGGATCTCAAGGCCGGATATCATGGAATACATATGAAAGAAGAGGATGTGCAGAAGACAGCATTTCAGACTCATAGTGGACACTACAAGCACCTAGTCACGCCTTTTAGACTATGCAACACACCCTCCACCTTTCAAGCAGCCATGAACGACATCTTCAAACCCTATTTGTGCAGGTTTGTATTAGTTTTCTTTGATGGCATTTTGGTCTATTCTAGGAACCATGATGATCATCAAGAACACTTAGCAAAAGTGCTAGAGATGTTAAGAAGAAATCAATTCGTTATCAAGCCATCCAAGTGCACGTTCATGCAAAAGAGCTTGAATACCTCGGTCACATCATATCTGAAGATGGAGTGAAGGTAGACCAATGGAAAATAAGAGCCATGCAAACATGGCCAACTCCTAAGAATTTCACAGAACTTAGAGGATTTCTAGGCTTAATAGGCTAGTACTGCCGATTTGTTCATAAATACGGCGCCATAGCAAAACCATTGACGGATTTGCTGAAGAAGGATGGATTCCTATGGATAGAGAAGAGTGAAGACGCATTCAAGTTGTTGAAACAAGCTATGTGTGAGACCCTGGTGTTAGCACTGCCCGACTTTAACCAAACTTTTGAGCTTCACACCCATGCATGTCAAGATAGAATAGGTGCTGTCCTGAGTCAAGCCAGAAGACCTATTGCATACATGAGCAGAGTCTTAAGGGCCCATGAAGAAGGAATGGTTAGTATACATCTAGGAGATGTTTGCGATCATCCATACAGTCAAGGTATGGTGACCTTACCTTCTTGTGAGAAAGTTCCTGATCACTACGGATCAACAACCCTTAAGAAGCTTCATGGAGCAGAAAATTACCACACTAGAGCAGAAAAAGTTCCTTGTGAAGTTGTTAGGATATGAGTATGAAATAATCTACAAACCAGGCAAGAAAAATAAGGTGGCAGACGAATTGTCTAGAAGTAATGGAGCACAAGCAATGTGGCCATCATGTGAGCCTAATGACGCATGCCTCACTGCCATTAGAGATTGATCCCTAAAGCCGAGAGCTCATAGGGAAGATCAAGAATTTTGACCCTAACATTAGTAAATTCACCATTAAGAATGGGATATATTTGCCATAACTAGCAGGTGTATGTACCAAACATATCGGGATTAAGAAGGAAGATCTTGAATCACTTCCACAACTCATGGGAAGAAGGACATTCAGGATGGTTCTATACTTATATGTGGATCAAGTTATTCTTTTGGTGGGAAGGACTTCAAGCTGAGATCAAAAAGCTAGTCCGAGAATGTGATGTTTGTCAGCACACCAAACCAGAAGGTGGCAAGACCAAAGGGTTATTACAGCCTTTGCCAGTACTAGGACAGGTCTGGGAAGATTTAACAATGGACTTTATCACGGGAATGCCCAATAGCAAGGGTTACATGGTGATATTAACCATAGTAGACAAACTCAGCAAGAGTGCACACTTTGTGCCACTCAAGCAACCATACACAGCAAGAGAAGTGGCACAAGAGTTCATAAAAAATGTGGTAAGGCTTCATGGCATACCACGGACAATGCTGTCCAATAGAGATACCGTTTTCATGAGCAAGTTCTGGAAAGAGCTTTTCATATGGCTTGGCAGTAACTTGGTCACCTTATCCGCCTTTCATCTGCAAACAGATGGCCAAAGTAAGGTAACCAATCAAACCCTAGTAAAATTAGGAAACATTTGGATAAGGTCTATCTTGATAAAGTTTTAGTTGTCTTAGAAAACCTTGTTGACTTAGGAAAACATATTCTAAGTGGATAAGGAACTTAAGAACTAGTTGAATTAGGATAAGGCTGTCTAATACTATAAATACAACCCATTATTTGTAAGCAAGAAGATGCACCGAATTTGTATATTTTCATTCATTAATCAAGAATCAAGGTTAGCATTCTTGCTTCTATTCTTCTTTATATTTTGGTTATCTTTTAAGAGTTTTCTTGAGATAACTTGGGCTTAAGACAAGGTGAAGAGTTGTCTTCCTTGCTTAAGAGCTTAGGTTGAAGTCAAGAGTTGTCTTCTTCAACCAAGGCAAGTTATGATAGGTTTTAGAGTTGTCTTGCCTCTCCAACATATCCTTTTGTCATTAATCTATCCCAAAGCACTGCTTAGGGGACAAGAATCAAATAAAACAACTCAAGGAACAAACAGGATAGCAAATTAGGAGAGGTTTTAGAAGTCGTGCTAACACCTAAGGTGTAGAAAAGTTAGGACAAGAAATCGGGACCCCAACAGTTCGGCAGTGCACGGGACAAACTTTCAGGAGAAAACAGAACATCCTTCCAGGCACAGCAGAGGCATCAAATACATTTGGCAGTGCTTGGAACAAACTGCCGGGAGCGGCGAGAACATCCCTGCAGGTGTGACAACAGCATTGGGCATGCTTGGAAATGCATGGGACAAACTTCCAAGTGACACAAACATCCTTGCAGGTGTAACAGAGGTGTTAGACACATTCGACAGTACACAAGATGAACTTCTAGGAGCGACCGAAACATCCCTACAGGCGCAACATTAATGTCGGGTGTGTTTAGTAGTGCGTGGGACAAACTTCTGGGGGCGACCAGAATATCCTTGCAGGTGCGGCAGATGCTTCGGGCTCATTAAGCAGTGCACAAGATGAGGTTCTAGGGGCGAGTGGAACATCCCCGCAGGCACTGTAAAGGAGTCAGGCACATTCGGCATTGTATGGGATGAACTTCTGGGAGCAACTGGAAAATTGCTGCTAGCTCGACAGAGGCATTGGACGCATTCAGCAATGCTTGAGACGAGCTTCCAGGAGCAACCAAAAGTTCCCCGTTGCCATGGCAAAGGCTTTGGGGGCATTGGGTAGTGCATGGGATGAACTTCTGAAGTGCAAACAGAACATCACCGTGGGCAAGGCATAGGCATTGGTTGTGTTCAGCAGTGCATGGGACAAACTTGTTGTAGCAACCATAACATCCCCATGGGCACGGCAGTAGCATTGGACACGTTCAGCTGTGCACGAGACAAACTTCAAAGAGCGACTGGAGTATCCCCACGGGCGTGGCAGAGGAATCACGCGCATTTGGCGGTTGGCAGGACAAACTTCGGGGAGTGACAGGCATATCCCTGCGGGTGCATTCAGCAGTATCCCAGACGAACTTCTGAGAGCAACCATAAAATCCTCGCAGGCGCGGCAGTATTGTCGGGTGTGTTCTGCAGTGCTTGGGACAAACTTCCAGGACCGACCGGAACAGCCCCGCAGGCATGGCAGAGGCAGCAGTGTGCAGGACAAGCTTCTGGGAGCAACCGGAACATACCCACTGGTGCATTAGAGGCTTGAACATCCTTGTGGGCGCGGCAGAGGCTTCGGCAAGTTGGATATTGTGTGGGCCAAATATCCAAAAGTGAACGGAGCAACCCCGCAGGCGCTGCAGAGGTGCTGGGCGCTTTCAGCAGTGAGCGGGATCAAATTTGGGGAGCGACCGGAACATCCCTACTGGCGCAGCAGCAGTGTAGGGCATATTCAGCAATGTGCAGGTCAAACTTTTGAGAGTGACTGGAATATCCCCACGGGTGCAGCAGAGGCTTCAGGCATTCTGGGAAGTGCGTGAGACGAACTTCTGGGAGTGATTGGAACATGTCCTCAGGCACGTTGGGCAGTGTGCGGGATGAACTTCTGGGGGAAACAGTAACATCCCCACTGGCACGATGGAGGTGTTGGGTGCATTCGGCAGTGCGCAAGACGAACTACCGGGAGCAACCGAAACATCCCTGCAGGCACGTCAAAGCTTTCGGGCAAGTTAGGTAGTGTGCGAGATGAACTTCCAGGGGTGACGGAACATCTCTGCGGGCTTGGCAAAGGCATCAGATACATTCGACAATGCTCAGGATGAACTTTCGGGAATGACCAAAAAGTCCCCGTGGGTGTGGCATCGTCACTTGGCATTGTGCAGGCTGAACTTCTAGGAGTGACCAGAAAATTCCTGCAGGCTTGGCAGAGGCATCGGATGCGTTCAGCAGTACTCGGGAGGAACTTCCATGAGTGACCCAAACATCCCCACGGGCATGTTCAACAGTGAGCGGGATGAGCTTCCTTGAGTGACCCGAACATTCCCACAGGTGCTGCAAAGGCATCGGGCGCATTGGGCAGTTCAAGGAATGAACTGCCGGATGCAACCGGAACATCTCCGTGGGCTTGTCAAACGCTTGAGGTGCGTTGGGCAGTGAACAGGATGAACTTTTGGTAGTGATCGAAACATCCCTAAGGGCACGGCAGAGGCATCGGATGCATTTGGCAGTAATCAGGATGAACTTCTAGGAGTGACTGGAATATCCCCACGAGCGTAGCACAGTTATTTGGCCTGTTTGACGGTGCATGGGACAAACTTTCAAGAGCAACTAAAACATCCCCTCAGGCAAATCTAAGGCTTTGAGCACATTGGACAGTGCACGGGACGAACATCAGGGAGTGACCGGAATATCCCTGTGGACACAGCAGGGGTTTTCGACATGGTGGGCAGTGCCCCAGGCGAACTTCCGGGAGCAAGTGGATCATCCCCGTGGGTGTGTCAGTGGGGCTGGGTACGTTCGGCAGTGTGCGGGAGGAACTTCCAAAAGAAACCGGTACATCCCTGCAAGCATGGCAGAGACGTCGGGCACATTCAGAAGTGCATCATATGAACTTTCAGGAGCAACCAGAACATCCCCGTGGAGGCAGCAGCAGCGTCGAACACATTCGGCAATGCACGGGATGATCTTCCATGAGCAATCAAAACATCCCTGCAGGTGCAGCAGAGGCTTCGGTACATTGGGCAGTGTGTGGGACAAACATCCCCACAGGTGTGGTAGGGGCTTTGGGCGTGTTCGGCAATGCTCAAGGCTAACTTCCAAAGCGACTGAAACATCACTGCAGGCATGGCAGAGGCTTTGGGTGAATTCTGCAGTGCTTAGCATGAACTTGTGAGAGTGAAAGAAATATCTCTGTTGGCTCTGCAGAGGCATAGAACACGTTCAGCATTGCTCAGGATGACCTTTTGGTAGCAACCAGAACATTCGCACGGGTGTTGTAATGGCTTCGAGTGCGTTCAATAGCACACAGGATACACTTCTGGGTGCAACTAGAACATCTTTGCAGGTGTGGCATAGGTGTTGGGCATGTTTGGCAGTGCGGGGATGAACATCTGGGTGCTTCCAAAACATCCCTGCAGGAACACCAAAGGCATTAGGTGCATTTGGCAACTGTAAGATCCCCACAGGCACGGGAGAGTCTTCATGCGCGTTGGGTAGTTCATGGGATGAACTTCCAGAAGCAACCAGAATATCCCCATGGGCAAAGGTTTCGGTGCTATGGGCACTGCACCAGACAGACTTCTGGGAGCAAACAGAACATCCCCGTGGGTGCAGCAGCAGGGTCAGGCACATTCGGCTGTACATAGGACAAACTTTTAGGAGTGACCGATACATCCCTGATGGTGCAGCAGAAGCATTAGCCAGTGTGCAGCAGAAGCATTAGCCAGTGCGTGAGGTGAACTTCTGGGAGCGACCTAAAAATCTACGCTGGCACGGCAGCAGCATCTGGCGCATTTGGCAGTGCATGGGCCAAACTTCTGGTAGCAAGCAGAACATCGTCACGGGCACGGCAGAGGCATTGGGTGTGTTCAGTAGTGTGGCATACAAACTTCTGGGAGTGACCAGAACATCTCCGCAGGTGTGGCAGCAGCATAGACACGCTCGGCAATGCTTGGGATGATCTTCCAAGAGCAACCAGAATATCCCTGCGGTGCCACAGAGGCTTCAGGCGTATTGTGCAGTGCACTGTATGAACTTCTAGGCGTGGCGTGAACATCCCTTTGGCTGTGTTCAGCAGTGTAGGGTCTAACTCCATTTGCAACTGGAACATCCCCACGGACGAGGTAAAGGCATCGGTTGCATTTGCCATAGCTCGGGAGGAACTTTAAGGAGTAGTCGGAACATCCCCACAGGTGCAAGAGTAGGGTTGGGCACATTCAGCAGTGCACGGGACGAACTTCCAGGAGCGACTGAAAAGTACCCGTGGGCTCGGCAGAGGCATTTGACATATTGGGCAGTTTGTGGGACAAACTTTCAGGAGCAGCCAGAACATCCCTGCGGGCGCAGCAGAGGCTTCAAGCACACTGGCCAATGCGTTGGACAAACTTCTGGGAGCAACTGGATAATCTCTGCAGGCTCGGTTGCGGCATCAGATGTGTTCAGCAGTGCTCGGGACGGACTTTCGGGAGCACAAGAACATCCCCGTGGGTGCAGCAAAAGCATCGGGCGCATTCGATGGCACTCATGATTAACTACAAGGAGCGACTGGAACATCCCCGTGGATGCAGTAGTGAGGTTGGGCGTGTTCTGCAGTACATAGGACGAACTTCCAGGGGCGACTGGAACATCCCCATGGGTGCGACGGAGGAGTCAGTTGCGTATGGCAGTGTGTAGGACAAACTTCCAGGGGCTACTGAAACATCCCTGTTGGAACGGCAAAGTTGTCGGGCACATTTGGCAGTGCACGGGATGAACTTCTGGGAGCAACAAAAACATCCCCGTGGTCTCAACAGCGGCGTCGGGTGCGTTCGGCAGTACATGGGATGAACTTCCAAGAGCAATCACAACATCCCCATGGTGCAGAGGCTTCGGGTGCGTTCGGCAGTGCTCGAGATGAATGACAGGGGCTACCAAAACATTCCCATGGGTGTGGTAGAGGCATCAGGCTCGTTCGACAGTGTTAGTACGAACTTCCAGGAGTGACCAGCACATGCCCGCGGGCACAGCAACAGAATTGAACACATTCAGCAATGTGCAGGTCAAACTTCCGGGGGCGACTAGAACATCCATGTGGAGGCAGCAGAGGGTTTAGGCGCGTTGGGCAGTGCATGGGATAAACTTTTAGGTGCGGCTGGAACATCCTTGCGGGTGCAGTAGAGGCTTCCGTCATATTTGGCAGTACAGGGACAAACTTTCGGGTATGACCAGAACATCCCTGCTGGCATGGCAGAGGCGTCATGCACATTTACGTTGGGGTCCCCATTTTTTTCCCCAACTTTTCTACACCTTACGGGTCAGCATGCCTATTGGAATCCTTCTTAACTTGCTGTCTCGTTTGATTCTTGAGTTCTTTTCTTATATTTACATCCCCTAAGCTGTCCTTCGGGTTAACTAATATATATATAAGGATATGTTTGATAGGCAAGACAACTCTTAACCTTCTCTTATGTCCAAGTTATCTCAAGAGAGCTCTTAACTGATAACCGAAAATATAAACAAGAATGTGAGCAAGAATGCTTACCTTTGATTCTTGATTAACGAATGAGAAAATAACAAAATTTGAAGCTTCTCTCCTCCTCACAAATAATGGGCTATATTTATAGTCCTAAGACAACCTTATCCTAATTTAACTAGTACTTAGGTTCCTTATCCACTTAGGATATGTTTTCCTAAGTCAACAAGCTTTTCTAAGTCAAATAAAACATTATCAAGATAAATCTTATCCTTTGTGTCTTAATCCTACTAGGATTCTTGGTCTTTCTTGAATTCCTACTTAGACTAGAATTCCTACTTTAACTTATTTTCTACAGCAGTTGGACTTCCTCTTGGTTTATACTTTTAGGACTAGGACTCTCAATAAGTATCCTTCTGCCCTTAGAATTCTTCTTGTTGCGACTATCCTATTGCTACAAGAATTCATCATGCGTGTCCTGCTACTAATAGAACTCTTCTTGGCATAGATGTCCTGTTGCTACTGGAATTCTCCTTGGCATGGATATCCTGCTGCTGCTAGAACTCTGCTTGGTGTAGATGTCCTTCATTAATTAGGTTTAAGTCAAATACTGGTTGGGCTTCACTGCTGGGCTGCATACTTTTTGTTGCCATTCTTGTTATGCACATTTTCTGGCCCATGCTCTCCTTTATCTCCCTATTTTCTGTCCATTGCCTTTCTCTGCATACTTAGGTTCTCAACAATCCCCCCTTTCTTGAAGCCTTACCTTGTTCTTAAGATGAAAGTTGGAAAACTACTGCTGGATGTCATTATAGTCATCCCAAACTTGTACGGGTAATGGCAAAGATTGTAGCCATCCCTTGGTTTTGCCATCTTCTGGTTTTATCCATGGGCAAATGTCACAATTGCTTTCTTTCTTTTTGACTTCTACCTTGAATCCTCCTGAACAAAAGAATAGCTTGATCTGCATGGAAGTATGGAACCATCCTAAATGTCCTCCTTCCTATGAGTTATGAAGTGATTTACGATCTTCCCCTTTAGTGTCGGTATGTTTGGTACATACAGCTGCTGTTTGTGGCAAATATATCTATTCTTAGGGGTGAATTTACTAACCTTTGGGTCAAAATTCTTGATCTTCTAAACTTGCTCTTGGCTTTGTGGGTTAATTTCTAGTGCCTCCTTGATTTTTGTCCATACATTCCACTCCGCTCTGCTAATGGCAGTGAGGCATGCGTCATTAGGCTCACATGCTGTCCACAATACTTGACCGCCATTGCTTCTGGACAATGCGTCTGCCACTTTATTGTCGTTGCCTGATTTGTAGATTATTTCATACTCGTAACCCAGCAACTTGACAAGGAACTTTTGCTGCTCTGAGGTGGTAATTTTCCACTCCATGAGGCTTCTCAAGGGTTGTTGATCTGTACTGATCAGGAATTTCCTCCCAAGAAGGTAAGGTCACCATACCTTGATTGCATGGATGATGGCTAACATTTCCTTGGTGTATACTGACCATTTCTTCTTCATGGGCCCTAAGACTCTTCTCATGTATGCAATAGGTCTTCCGGTTTGACTCAGGACAACACTTATTCCTTCTTGACATGCATCAGTGTGAAGCTCGAAGGTTTGGTTGAAGTTAGGCAGTGCTAACACTGGGCATTTCATACATAGCTTGCTTCAACAACTTGAATGCATCTTCACTTTTCTCTGTCCATAGGAATCCATCTTTCTTCAGCAAATTTATCAGTGGTTTTGCTATGGCACCATATTTGTGAACAAATTGGTAGTACTAGCTTATTAAGCCTAGAAATCCTCTAAGTTCTGTGACATTCTTTGAGTTGGCCATGTTTGCATGCTCTATTTTCGTTGGTCTACCTTCACTCCTTCTTCAGATATGATGTGACTGAGGTATTCAAGCTCCTCTTGCATGAATGTGCACTTGGATGGCTTGATGACGAAACGATTTCTTCTTAACACTTCTAGCACTTTTGCTAAAGTGTTCTATGTGATCATCATGGTTCCTGGAATAGACCAAAATGTCATCAAAGAAGACTAAGACAAACCTGCACAAATAAGGTTTGAAGATGTCGTTCATGGCTGCTTGAAAGGTGGAGGGTGCATTGCATAGTCTGAAGGGCATGACTAGGTACTCGTAGTGTCCACTATGAGTCTGAAATGCTATCTTCTACATGTCCTCTTCTTTCATGCATACTTGATGATATCTAGCCTTGAGATCCAGCTTGGTGAACAGCTTTGCTCCATGTAACTCGTCCAGCATATCATCAATTGTTGGGATCGAAAAATGATCCTTGATAGTTGCTTGGTTGAGTGCCCGATAATTGGTGCAAAACCTCCAAGTTTTGTCTTTCTTTCTAACAAGTAGAATGGGAGAAGAAAAGGGTGAGGTGCTAGGTCGGATAATACCTTGCCGTAGCATCTCCTACTGTCTTTACTCGTTCTTTTGAAAGTGTGCATATCGATAAGGTGCTACATTAATCGCCTTGGTTTCATCGATTAATAGGGATGGCATGGTCGTAATGTCTTGAGGGTGGTAGTCCTTGTGGCTCTCCTAAGACATCTCTGAATTGCTCCAAAAGATCCCTTACTCCTATTGGTATGTCTTCGTGTGTAGGATGTTCGGCTGTGTTTTCCTCTTTTGTGGCCAATAGAATTGCAAAACATTGTGCCCTTTTTCTATATAATCATTCAAGGGTACTTACCTCACAATGATGCGCTGCATTGGTGGTGGATGCCTCCCATGTGCAGTCCCTTCCCTTCCATTGGAAGTGCATGGCCATGGATTCATAGTCGAACATTATCTTGCCTATGGTTTTAAGCCAAGCATTGCCTAAAACCACATCAAGACTTGCCAGGGCTAACACATGTAGTTCCGCCTCTATTTTGACTCCTTGAATCTGCATAGCTACTGGTTGGATTAATTGTGCACACTTGAGCTTTTGTCCACTTGCCACTCTTACCTCAAAGGGTGCAATCTTTTTCGAATGTAGCTGAAGTGTTTTGACCAATTTCGAGTTGATAAAGTTATGAGTAGCTCCACTATCTATCAACACTAAAATATTTTTTCTGTTAATGGTTGCGAATAACCTCATGGCAGTAGGCTTGGTGGTTGCCCCTTACTGCATGAAAATTGATTTTGTCTTCTTCCGGATGATCTGGGGAGTATTCTGACTCTGCTTCCTCCTTGCTTTTTTCCTCGTGTTCTTCATCACTTACTACTTCAATGATGTTGAACAGTCCTTTCTTGCACTTGTGGCCAACTTGCCACTTATCATTGCACTTAAAACATAGGCCTCTTTCGATTCTCCTATTGATTTCTTTAGTGGATAGTTTAAGAGGGTCCTTTGTTTTTGGGGCCGCTGTCTTACTTGATGAGGGTGCTTTACGTAGTTTTTCTGAGGGTTTGATGACCTTGGTTGTGCTGCGGGTGATGTTTTTCCCATCGTTAATGAGTCTTGTTAATCAAATGCATTGAGTAAGAGAGTTTGGATCCTTCATCTTCACTTCTCGACTTGGCCAAGGTACAAGGCCATCTAGAAAAGTGCCAATTAGTGCACTATCTAGCCAATGTCCTACCAATTCGGCTAACCTTTCAAATTCTTCAAGGTAACTTTCTAGAGATCCTTCTTGCCTTATCTTGGCAAGCTGTCCCTCATAGTTTGTCATGCTGGATGGGCCAAATCTGTTCACTAGCTCTTGTGTGAACCTTTTCTAGCCTATCCTTCTCCCTTCTCAGCCATAGGTGGCCTTAAGCCAATGCCACCATTGGTTGGCTCTCCCACATAGGTGATAGGATGCAAACTCAATCCCTTTCACCTCTTTCAATACCTTGTTTTTCAAAGTAAAATTCAGCCTTAGAGATCCATTCAGTTGGATCTCCCTTCTCAAAAGTAAGGGAACTCAATTTTTACCTTAGGCCATGTGTAATGGCTTGGGCTGTTGTAGTGCCAATCTGTCCCTCCTTGTGGTGTTCCATGGCTCTGCTTTAGGGTGATTTCGTACCCTTCTTGGTTTGCCATGATGCAGGCCTTCTGTCCAACACCTCCTCATTGTCGCTATAATCATTGTAGTGATCATGGGGTAGGTGTTCGTTTGGTGAAGTCTCCCTCCTGTTTCCTACACTTGTGTGCCTTTTCCCTCTTTCTTGAGAAGGAAGTTGCTCCTGGTCAGAATCATCCTCATGCACTTGGTGCCGTGTGATTTTAGATTGAAGCCTCCTAGACATTTGTGGTAGGTGGCTGTTTCTGCCTGCTCGGTTTGGACTTGTTTTCCGGCCATTCGGGGTATGTCTTTTTTCAATTGTTCAAGGGAATGAATGGTAGATGATAGTTGGTGTTTGATATCACCTACCTGGTCATTGATTGCATTTTGGTTTCTCTCCAAGGCAAGGATTCTTCTGCAGTTGGTGGCTGAGAAATCTTCTCCAGTTTGTTCCTGTGGTGCAGGTGAATGCTGCCGAGATGACATGGTAACCTCGATGCCTTGCAACTCAACTAGAGCACTAATTTGTAGAGGTGTTTATGCTTCCTCTCAACTGGTGGTTGTGTTGATCTCTCAACGAGAGCACCAATTTGTTAGGGTCCTGATTTTTTTCCCCAACTTTTCTACACCTTAAAGGTCAGCACGCCTATTGAAATCCTTCATAATTTGCTGTCCCATTTGATTCTTGAGTTCTTTTCTTATATTTACGTCCCCTAAGCTATCCTTCAAGTTAACTAATATATATAAGGATATGTTGGATAGGCAAGACAACTCTTAAACCTATCACAACTTGCCTTGGTTGAAGAAAACAACTCTTAACTTTAACCTTAGCTTTTAAGCAACGAAGACAACTCGACAGCTTTATCCTAATTTAACTAGTACTTAAGTTCCTTATCCACTTAGGATATGTTTTCCTAAGTCAACAAGCTTTTCTAAGTCAAATAAAACATTATCAAGATAAACCTTATCCTTTGTGTCCTAATCCTATTACGATTCTTGGTCTTTCTTGAATTCCTACTTCAACTTGTTTTCTATAGCAGCTGTACTTTCTCATGGTTTATCCTTCTAGGACTAGGACTCTCAATAAGTATCCTTCTGCCCTTAGAATTCTTCTTGTCGTGACTATTCTATTGCTACTGGAATTCACCATGTGTGTCCTGCTGTTGATAGAACTCTTCTTGGCATAGATGTCCTACTACTGCTGGAATTCTCCTTGGCATGGATGTCCTGTTGCTGCTGGTACTCTACTTGGCGTAGATGTCCTTCATTAATTAGGATTAAGTCAAATGCTGGTTGGCCTTCACTGCTGGGCTGCATACTTTTTGTTGCCATTCTTGTTATGCACATTTTCTGACCCATGCTCTTCTTTGTCGCCCATTTTTTGCCGATTGCCTTTCGTGCATACTTAGGTTCTCAACAATTTAGTAGTGCAGGGAACGAACTTCCAGTGGCTACCGAAATCGCGGGCTCGGCAGAGTTGTCGGACGCGTTCAACAGTGCACAAGATGAACTTCCAAAAGTAACTAGAACAACCCCTTAGGCACGGCAGAGGCTTTTGGTACGTTGGGCATGGTATGGGACGAACTTCTAGGAGCGATCCAAACATCCCCGCAGGCGCGATTGAGGTGTTGGTCACATACGGCACTGCATGGGACGAACTTCTGAGAGCAACCAGAAGATCCCTGCGGGATTGGCAGAGGTTTTGGCCATGTACAGTAGTGCACGGGATGAACTTCTTGGAGTGACTGAAAATCACTGCAGGTGCGACAGTGACGCCAAGTGTGTGTTGGGTTCCGATTTTTTTCCCCAACGTTTCATGCCTTAAGGGTCAACACAACTACTAAAGCTTCTCTTAACTTGCTGTCCCATTTGATTCTTGAGTTCTTTCTTTAGATTTACATCCTCTAACTTGCCCTTCAGGATGAACTAATGAATAAAAAGATATGTTGGATAGGCAAGACAACTCTTAAACCTATCACAACTTGCCTTGGTTGAAGAAGACAACTCTTCACCTTGTCTTAAGCCCAAGTTATCTCAAGACAACTCTTAAAAGATAACCAAAATATAAACAAGAATGGAAGCAAGAAAGCTAACCTTGATTCTTGATTAATGAATGAAAATATACATAATTCGGAGCATATCTCTCTGCTCACAAATAATGGGCTGTATTTATAGTATTTAGACAGCCTTATCCTAATTCAACTAGTACTTAGGTTCCTTATCCACTTAGGATATGTTTTCCTAAGTCAACAAGGTTTTCTAAGACAACTAAAACATTATCAACATAGACCTTATCCCAATGTTTTCCTAATCCTACTAGGATTCTTGGTCTTTGTTGAATTTCTACTTAGACTAGAATTCCTACTTTGACTAAGTCTTTCTGTCCTTATCTTATCTCCTCTCCTACAGCTGCTGACCTTCATCTTTGCCATTTCCTTCTAGGATTAGGACTTCCCTTATGGTGTGTCCTTCCATTCCAAGACTTCTCCTTGACGTGAACATCTTGCTAAAGTCAAACCTGCCATGACGTCCTGCTGCTGCTAGAGTTCTTCATGCCAGCAATGATGCGCTGCATTGGTGGTGGATGCCTACAACGTGTAGTCCCTTCCCTTCCATTGGGAGTGCATGGCCATGGATTCATAGTCACATTATCTTGCCTATGGTTTTAAGCCAAGCATTGCCTAAAACCACATCAAGACCTGCCAGGGCTAACATATGTAGTTCTGTCTTTATTTTGACTCCTTGAATCTGCATTGCTACTACCTGGATCACTTGTGCGCACTTGAGCTTCTATCTGCTTGCCACTCTTACATCAAAGGGTGCAATTCTTTTTGGATGCAGTTGAAGTGTTTTGACCAATCTTCTGTTGATAAAGTTATGAGTAGCTCCACTATCAATTAAGACCAAAATATTTTTTTGGTTCATGGTTGTGACCAACCTCATGGCAGTAGGCTTGGTGGTTGCCCCTACTGAATGTAAGTTGATTTCACACATAGGTGATAGAATGCAAAATCAACCCTTTCACCTCTTTCAATACCTTGTTTCTTAAAGTAAAATTCAGCCTTGGAGATCCATTCAGTTGGATCTCCCTTCTCAAAGGTAGGGAACTTGATTTTTACCTTAGGCCGTGTGTAATGGCTTGGGTTGTCATAGTGCCAATCCTTCTTCTTTGTGGTGTGCCATGGTTCTACCTCAGGGTGATTGTGCACCCTTCTTGGTTGCCATGATGCGGGCCTTCTGTCCAGCACCTCCTCATCGTCACTATAATCATGTAGCGATCATGGGGTAGGTGTTCGTTTGGTGAAGTCTCCCTCCTGCTTCCCAAACTCATGCGCCTTTTCCCCCTTTCTTGAGAGGGAAGTTGCTCCTGGTCAGATTCATCCTCATGCACTTGGTGCCATGTGACTTCTGATTGTAGCCTCCTAGACATTTGTGGTAGGTGGCTGTTTCTGCCCTGCTCAGTTTGGACTTGTTTTCCAGCCACTCGGGGTGTATCTCTCTTCAATTGTTCAAGAGAATGAATGATAGATGATAGTTGGTGTTTGATATCACCTACTGGTCATTGATCGCATTCTGGTTCCTCTCCAAGGCAAGGATTCTTCTGCAGTTGGTGACTGAGAAGTCTTCCCCAGTCTGTTCCTGTGGTGCAGGGTGAATGCTGCCTAGATGACATGGTAACTGTGATGCCTTTCAATTGACTGGTGTCTGTGCTGATGTCTCAACTAGAGCAAATTTGTTGGGTGATCATGCTACCTCTCAATTGGATGGTGATTGTGCTGACCTCTCAACAAGAGCACCAATTTGTTGGGGTCCCAATTTTTTTCCCCTAACTTTTCTACACCTTAGGGGTCAGCACGCCTACTAAAAACCTTCCTAACTTGCTGTCCCATTTGATTCTTGAGTTCTTTTCTTGATTTTCATCCCTAAGCTGTCCTTTCGGGATTAACTAATGTATAAAGGATATGTTGGATAGGCAAGACAACTCTTAAACCTATCACAACTTGCCTTGGTTGAAGAAGACAACTCTTGACTTCAACCTAAGCTCTTAAGCAAGGAAGACAACTCTTCACCTTGTCTTAAGCCCAAGTTATCTCAAGACAACTCTTAAAAGATAACCGAAAATATAAACAAGAATGGAAGCAAGAATGCTAACCTTGATTCTTGATTAATGAATGAGAAATATACAAAATTCGGAGCATATCTTCTGCTCACAAATAATGGGCTGTATTTATAGTATTAGACAGCCTTATCCTAATTCAACTAGTACTTAGGTTCCTTGTTCACTTAGGATATGTTTTTAGGATATGTTTTCCTAAGTCAACAAGGTTTTCTAAGTCAACTAAAACATTATCAAGATAGACCTTATCCCATTGTTTCCTAATCCTACTAGGATTCTTGGTCTTTCTTGAATTCCTACTTAGACTAGAATTCCTACTTTGACTAAGTCTTTCTGTCCTTATCTTATCTCCTCTCCTACAGCTGCTGACCTTCATCTTGCCATTTCCTTCTAGGATTAGGACTTCCATATGGCGTGTCCTTCCATTCCAAGACTTCTCCTTGACGTGAACATCTTGCTGAAGTCAAACCTGCCATGACGTCCTGCTGCTGCTGGAGTTCTTCATGCTGTCAATCTCCTTCTCTGCTCGGATTGCTTCATGCATGTGTCTGCCAATGCTGGTTTTCTTCTTGGCTTGGATTTCTGCAGTTAGTTAGGACTGAGTCAGAACCTGGCCGTGCTTCACTGCTCACTGCATGTCATGCTTGTTGCACGCACATTCTGCCTGTTTTCTGCCTCTCTTGCTGCTTGGCGCTTCGCATGCATTTGCTCACACTCACTTTGCCTCCTAAGGTCCTCAACAGTTTGGCAGTGTGTGGGACGAACTCCGGAAGCGACACAGAACATCCCCACGGGCACGGCTGAGGCTTTGGGCAAGTTGGACATTGCATGGGATGACTTCCGGTAGTGACCGAACATCCCCGCTGGGCGTGTGTCTTAGGCATCGGACACGTTCGGCAGTGCCCGAGAAGAACTTTTAGTAGCAACTTAAACATTCCTGCGGGTATGGCAGCGGCATCGGTCGTGTTCGGCAGTGCGCAGGTTGAACTACCAAGATCAATTGGAAAATCCCCTCTGGCTCAATAGAGGCATCAGCCGAGTTCGGCAGTGATCAAGACAAACTTGTTAGAGATACCAGAGCATCCCCGTGGGAGTGGAAGCAGTGTCAGACACGTTCGTGCGTGCTCGGGATGAACTTTCGAGAGCGACAAGAAGATCCCTGTGTGCACGGCAGAGGCTTTAGGGGCATTGGGCAGAGCACAGGATGAACTTCCAGGAGCGCCAGGAATATCCCTGCAGGTGCTGCAGAGGCTTTAGGTGCATTGGGCAGTGCACGGGATGAACTTCCGGGAGCGACTAGAACATCTCCGTGGGCACATTGGCCAGTGCGCGGGGTGAACTTCTGGGAGTGACCGGAACATCTCGAGGGTGCAGCAAAGGCATCGGGCACGTTCAACAATGCACGGGACGAACTTACGGGAGCGACCAGAACATCCCCTAGGGTGCAGTACAGTCATCGACTACATTTGGCAGTTCATGGGATGAGCTTCTGGGAGCGACTGGAGCATCCCCATGGGCGTTGTAGAGTCACGTCTGCATTGGGCAGTGCATGGCACTAACTTCTGAGAGAGACCGGAACATCCCTAAGGGTGCTGCAAAGGCATTGGGCGCATTCAGCAGTTCACGGGATAAATTCTGGCAGCAGCCAGAACATCCCCGCGGGCTTGGCAGAGGCGGCAAACGCATTTGGTAGTGCTCCGCATGAACTTACGGGAGCAACCAAAACAACCCCGCAGGTGCAACAAAGATGTTGAGTGCATTCGGCAGTGCGCAGGATGAACTTTCAGGAGCAATCGGAACATCCCTACGGGCGCGGCAATAGCGTGGGGCACGTTCAGCAGTGAATGGGATGATCTTTCGGGGAGCGACCGGAACATCCCTGTGGGTGCAATAGGGGCGTCAGGCGCATTCGCCAGTTCATGGGACAAATTTCTAGTCGTGACTAAAACATCCTTGTGGGCACGACAGTGGCTTTAGGTGCATGGGGCAGTGCATGGGACGAACTTTGGGAGCGACCGAAAATCTAACCAGGCATGGCAAATGCATTGGACACGTTCGATAGTGCTCAGGACGAACTTCCAAGAGTGACCAGAACATCCATGCAGTCACAACAGACGTGTTGGGTGCTTTCACCAGTGCACAGGATGAATTTCCTAGAGTGACTGGATCATTCCTGCAGGCACGACAGCAGCATTGGACACATTGGCAGTGCGTGGATTGAACTTTCGGGAGCGACCGGAACATCCCCCGCAGGCATGGCAGAGGCTTTGGGCATGTTTGAACAGTGTACAGGATGATCTTTCGGAACATCCCCACAAGCACGGTTAAGGTGTCAGACACGTTTGGCTGTGTGTGGGACAAACTTAAGGGAGCAACCAGAGAATTGCTGCCAGCGCGGTAGCAGCGTCAAGCGTGGTAGCGGCATTGGGCGCATTCAGTAGTGCGTGGGACACACTTCTAGGAGCAAGCAGAACATACTTGCAGGCATGGCAGCCATGTCATGCCCATTTGGCAGTGCACATGATGAACTTTCGGGAGCGACCGGAACATCACTGCAGGCATGGCAGAGGCATTGTGTGCATTTGGCAGTGTGTAGGAAAAACATTGTGGAGCAACGGGAAAAACCCTGCACCCATGGCTGCAATGTCAGTTGCATTCAGCAGTGTATGGGACGAATGTCCAGAAGCAAGTGGAACATCCCTTCGGGCACAGCAGCAATTTTGGACGTGTTCGGCAGTGTGCGAGACAAACTCCAGGGAGTGATTGGAACATGCTCGCAGGCATGGCAGCAGTGTCAGGCGCGTTCGGCAGTGTGTGGGATGAACTTCTGGGAGCAACTGGAACATCCCTGCAGGTGCAGCAGAGGCGTTGGGCTCATTTAGTAGTGCACGGGACATACTTTGTGGAGCAACGGGAGAAGGCCCACGCGCTTGGCTCCAATGTTGGGTGCATTCGGCAGTGCATGGGACAAACTCCAAGAAGTGACTGGAACATGCCCGCGGGAACGGCAGCAGTAAGAAAGAAACAACAAAAAAAAAAAAGGAGCAATAAAAAAAAAAAAAGGAATAAAAATATC